>AFIY01000784.1:0-20063 GCA_000223825.2 Zymoseptoria passerinii SP63
ATAGTAGAAGCTTAATTTCCTCGTAGAGGTAGTTATAGTCGGGCGGTATATATACGAGGGTAATAGGGACGTATATTTATAAGGGTAGTAGCCGTAGTATAAGGCTTAGTAACGGCGACGACGATAATAGTATAATAAGAGGTAGTAGCCTAAACTATAGATTAGGGCGCTATCGTTAGAGTAGAGGCGCTTAAGAATTCGAAGTAAAATACTAGACTCTAGAGAGGTTAAAGAGCTTCCGGCGCTAGAACTAGTCCGTTCCGTTCGAGTTACTACTTAGCTCGTAGCGTAATTTGTTCTACTTCTAGTATAATTAGATAGTAAGGAAAGACCGCGGTAATACCTTAGTATATAAGGTTACGACGATACGAGTAGTATCTTCTATACTACTCTATACCGTCGTCGACTAGCTCGAGTATAGTACTATCGTCCCGACTATCGTCGAATTGCGTAGCCGTAGTAGTCGGCGTCCTTCTACTAAGGTGTCTCGGCGTATTGTATTTATATAGAATAGTAGCTCGGACAATTCGGTATCGTAGCGCGTAAAGGATTTAGAACGCGGATTTGTTATATATACCTTCGTTGTCGCTAACTTCGCTATCGGCTAGATTAACTCGATTACGAGAGTTACCTACCCTACTATAGAGTCTATAACCTCGAATATACCGCTACCCTCGCTACTATATAGGCCGGAAAGCGATAGGGACTCCTTCGCCTTACGGAAAGCTAGGATCTACGCTAAATATCTAGGGGGAGTATAGTCGGAGAGAATACTTAGATTATATATAAACTTTACTTTTATACGCTCGTATTAGAGCCTCTAGCGGCTAAGTAGTTCTACTTAGGCGCTCGCTACTATAGGTAGAGGCCTATACTTTATATGCTCGGGTATTATATATAAAACCTCGCTTTAGGCTCGGTCTAGTACTTACTTCCCTCGTTGCTATAGCTCGGCGGTAGGAGTTCGTAGGCGATCTATATAACGTTAAAAGTAGAAGTTATTTTAGAGCTAACTATAAGGTAGCTAACGACGGTATAGTTTATAGTACGGTAGTATATAGTACTTAGTACGACTTTCGACTTAAACAGCGCGTAATTAGTAGTATAGTTAGATAATTTACGAATAAAGGCTTCGAAACTATTATTAAAGAGTATATAATCTACGTCGCTCTCTACCGTATTTATACTATAAACTACCTCCGGTTGTTACCGTTGTACTATCGACCTATAACAAAACAATACTATATATTTTCCTACCTCTATATCTACCTACTCTTATTATCCTATAAGTTATCTCTTTTTAGTATCTACGAGGAAACTACTACTTATCCCGTTAGTATTAATTATATACCTACTCTAAGTAAGTATAGTAGCCTTACGTAGAGTCTCGACGGCGGCTTCTCGCTTAATCGTAGTAGAAGAGCTAGTATCCGATAGCGCTACTTCGTCGGGACGTAGTAAAGGAGTAGGCGAGCTAGCGCCGGTACGTAGGGTAGAGGCGGGTAAGATAGCCTTAGGGATAACTTAAAGTATCTACTATATTAGATTAGTAAGGTCTATCGGATCGGTTAGCCTAACGTTTAGACGTACGTATATAATTATTATACGGAGGTTCTCGACCTCTAACTCTAGTACTTCTACGTAGTCTTATAGCTAGTACTCGTTCGATCGCTATATATTACGGTTAGTAGTAATTAAAAGTTAAAAGTCCCGTCGGTTAAATAGATAAGGTAACCGTCGTTTAAATAGGGAGACGTATATAGGCGCGTCTACCTTAGTTCTACGTTACTACCCCTCTTCTTATATAGGGAGTAACATAATATAGGGGATAGGTAGATCTAACTATATAATAGTAAGATCTAACTAGTAGCCCCGTATTCTATATCGAGCGAGCCTAATAATATCTACTATACCGTTCTATTAGTACTTATAAGAAAGTCCACCGCTACGGTATTAAGCTAAAGTACCTATATACTCCTCCTTCGGATTGTTATTATTAGTTGTTAAGGGAGTAACGAATAGGCTCGAGGGTCGCCTATTAAGAAAGATTAGAATTATATAGTTTTTTAACTTATAGATCTAGAAAATTATTGTCTATAGGCGTATCTATATATACGAGTAATAATCTCGCTATATAATACTACGAAGTCTAGTATTTATACTATTAAGAACTTCTTTAGCGTAGACGAGCTAGGCTAGGACTAAGTACTTACCCTCGACGGCGAGCCTAGCCGTAGGTAATATTATTAGGATACTAGGTAAACGTTTAATACTCTCCTTCGATTCTACGTATATATTTAACTACGATATTCCTTATATACTAAACATAACATTCTCTTAAAGTCTAGCTTATTATCGATTACTCGACTATCTTTAGTCTCTATCGTTATATATACTACTACCTTACTACTACCTTACCGGGTCTAGAGTCCTCTTTCTCGGTAACGCTACTACGAATCGCCCGACTATCTTATTATTTCGACACTACTATACCTCTATCGTCGAACTTCTCTATAAACGAGCGAGCTATCTCTAAGGTAGGTATTTACTATTCGACGGTAGATACTAATAACAAGTAAGGCCTACCGATACGACGCGAGTACTTACGAATACCTTTAGATAAAAACTTAAGCCGATATATCTCGATATTAAAACATTACTATAAGGGTAAGGTAGCTTAAAGATTAAGAACGGCGCGTTATAGAGCGAAAGGGTCCGTTAGTAAAGGAGAGTAGAGAGAAGGCTATATAGTTAACTATAAGGTTAAAAAATACGTAAGAAGGATATGTCTAGTAAGTATAGAGTATATATATACCCGGACTATATTAATAAGAAGACGTCTTATATCTAGTAAACTCTAGATATCGTACTGGAGCTCGCTCTAAACTCTCCGCTATTAGTATTGTTTATTAATTATTAAGATTTATAAGTATAAAAGAGTCTCGGACCCTTAGCTACATGTCGAATAGCCCCTATTACAACACTACAATAGCGGCGTTACTAATAGTAGGTACTACTAGGGTATTACTACTAGTAAAGGTCGATAATATGTCCTTAGAAGTAGGATAGTACAATACGCTATTAGAGACCTAGAGAATACCGCCGTAATAAGTATATTCCTAACCCCGAGGATCTAACCCTTACCCCGGTGCCTTAGAACTATCGAAATGTCTATATATCTCCGGAGTTACGCTAATAGTATTAGGGGCTCGATAATAAATACGATAGCCTCGTTAAGAATAATAGCTAAGCCCTTATCGATCTTAAGGACATTCCCGCCGGTCGTAAGCTTCTCTCCGCTTATAATATTCTTAAGCGTAAGATCGGTAGTAACGGTAAAGTTAACTACTATAACGCCTATCTAGTTAGCCGAGGGTTTTAGTAAGTCGAGGGTTTTAGTTCCTAAGATACCTACTCCGGCGTCGTTAAGACTACTACCTACGATCTTCTCTCTAGCCTTATAGCCTTACTCGACTAGAGATACTATAAGATAGACTTTACTACCTTATCCCTAAATAGCGACCTCGAAAGAAGTATATATAACATTACTACCGGCTTGCTATATATAGGATACGGCGATTACGTCGTCGTTCGACTAAACGAAGGTCTCTATACTCGATAGACTATTAGCTTACGGATTATATCTAATACCTAAAGCGGCCCTTGGCGAGACGTAGGTATATAAGAATATAGAGAGTTACCCTATCTAGGTATCTCTTCTCCGCGGCTAGTACGATAACCGGGAGCAAGAAGGACTTTTTAAACTGTTTTCTATTTGGTAGATTCTCTAGAGAGTAGACCCTCCGGCGCTAGCTTACAAATATACTTATTTTACTCGATGCGGGAAAATATTCGGGATCGGCGACAAAGATACTTTATAGAGGTTAGGTTCCGGCTATTATATAGCGCGCGTAGGAGCCGTGGATATATATAGGTAGTTGACGCGAAATACATTAAGGTTCTCCTAGGCATACTATTAAAGAGAGTAGGACTCGAGAAAGAGATAGAGCTACACTAGAGAGCGAGTAAGCCGGACTTATGTTGTATAGGACACTCCTCGCTATACCTAAGGAACATAACCTAGCGGTTAAAAGGGAGTAAGTGCTATATAAAGGCCAAGGAGAGCGAGCTCGCGGAATGTAACTAGAAGCAAGACCGGCAAAGGAGGATAAGGAGCCAAAAGTACAGCGTCCTCGGCGCCGCTCGAGTTCTCGAGAATAAGTAAGATAAATAAGATAGATTTATTACTTTAAGACTAGTTCGGACATGAGCATTTACAACGAACGGCCTTTGTAAGACGAAGACTCTAGTACGGTACACTAGTCCTCTTACTACTTCTATTCTACATTAGATACTTTATTTATCTAAGCGCCTCGCCTTTTATTCGATATAGGTCTACTATTATACCCGCGCTATACTGTTTTGTCGGAATTGCTCCTACGCTGGAGCTGAAGCTAGAAAGTATCCTGTTTAGTAGTTCTATAAGGCAGTTTTTTAATACCTCGTCTTAATTGGCGTAGGTTTCGGCCTTGTACATCTACTCGAGAGATACCGTTTGCGCCTATATAAGCTTCGTAGGCCCTTTACGAGGTTTTTCTTTTAGCTTCGGGTCCGCTAGAATTTTCGACGTTACTATAATAACTAGTTAGTATATGCCTATATTACTATTTAAGTAGCAAACTAATAAGTATTGCTTATTATTTTCAAAGCGTAGTATATAGAGTATTTTTAGCGGTAGTATATTAATATAGATAGCGACATAGTATATTTTAATCTAAATAAACCAACACCTAGTCTATTTTTTGATCTGAGCAAGCCTGTCTAGCTTCGTCCAAATCTGGACTGGGACGTCTAGTTGCACCCAGATTAGGAAATAGGCTAACTCGATTGGGATTTTCGGTTCCTTCTAATATTTTTTTATCTTTTCTTTAAAAAAGGTTCCTAGTACTACAAATTACCTTCTATAAGATTAATATATAAAAGAGTACTTAGTTACCTTATCTACTACTCTAGATTTTAATCTAACTACCCTATTACTAAATTTAGTAAAAGCTAAATCTCGTAAGAGAATTGTTATAGTATGTCGTATATATATATAGACTATTCTCCTAAAGTCTCGGTTTGAAGTCTAGTCCTAACTTATACTAATACTCCACTCTAGTCCTTATACGACGCGCTAACTATACCTAAACGTTCGGCCTAATCTATCCGAATCTAGAGAGCTATCTTGCTCTATAACTATTACTTAGCCTTTCTACTATAAACGGATCCTTTAAAGAAGTTAGAAGCTAAATTTTAGAAGATATTAGGTATAAGGTATTAGTATTGTTTTTATACTAGTAGATTTCTTCTAGATATACTATATATACTAAATTTAGAGTACTAAACTTATAGTAGAAGACACTAGATGCACTATACTTGATCCGAGACTAGTGCGTGTCTAGTACGTCGCAATCGGACATAGCTCGAAACTAAGCCTTAGAAGGTAGAAATGTCTAGAAACTCTTTCCTAAGAACAGTTTCTCTATCCCTCTATTACTTTCGACTACTATATTATGAATTCTAGATCTAATTATAAGTTGTATAATAGAATAAGTTTCTAGATAGCTAATAAAGGATATAAAAGGGTTCGAAATATCTATGAAATTAAATAGATAAGTAACTAAGTAAATTCTATTTCCTTTACTCCCTTAGCTATTACTTCTCTTTTCGACCGTAGTAAATCTTCTATTTGGTCTTACTTTATAGATATAGGCACTAGTCCTATACTTTATCTTAATACTAAATACCTAAGAGAATATTAGTATTAAGAGTAAGTTGTTGTCCTCCGGGCCCTCTTAGACAGTATAAAGAAGAAGTTATATATAGAAATTGTTGTCCGAACTTAACGATATATCGGTTCTTAAAACATAGGTATTTATTATTGTTATTGCATATAACCTTTCTGGCCCTAACCTCTATCTTTACTAGTTCGGTTAAAGTATCTATATCCGTATATTTCCGGCGTAAAACGAGTCCGTCTTTGTGTTCAAGCAATCGCCAAGTACGAACCCTATACTACCGAAACCAGAGACTATAGAATTTTAGCTAGCGATAGTAGTAGTACTACGTTTCTAGACAAGGAAGTTACGAATCCATAGAGGTCAAAAGTAGTAGGTAACGTCTACGCTAGTCGTCTCCGCGAACGCCATTAGTCGATTCTTACCGCTTTTCGAATAGTCTTTCCTCGGTAGCGCGATAAGGCGATTGTTCGTAACGTCTTGCATCGCTCTAACGCTTAGTCCGGCGCCGTCTAATATGTTGGAGGGAGTAATAGCGGCATACGAGACATTGTACGGCGAACGCAGTCTAGATTATAAAGTAACGCGGTCGTACGGGCGGATCTAGTTTATGCTACCGGCGATAACTAAAACCCGCACCTCTTACTTGACGGTAGAAGAAACATTATAAGGTTTATAATAGCCCGAGGTTGGAAACTAGCGGGTAGGGAGAGTAGTGTTAGTAGCGCTCTAAGAAGGGGGAGGCGTAAGGACAGGTGGAGAGTATCGTTGGCAAGTAGGGAGCAAAAGCAAAGGGGAATCGAAGTAACAGCGGAGACGAGGTGGTTCAGGTCGCCGTAAGATGGGTTTTTGAGATAGTTCAGGTCGCCGTAAAATGGGTTAGTAAGCTTGAAGGTGCGCATACAGATCGTTGTTAATGTAGAAGGTCCCGTCGGAGTGCTCGACTAGCTAGTAGTAGAGAGGGCGGCGTCGTAGGGCTCGACAACGGTATCGGAGACCTTGGGAGAGGGCATGACGGAGAATGTACCTATTGTGTAGTTAGAGAAGTCCTCGCGAATCTTCCTAAGAAGAAGTGTTACTATACCGGCACCAATACCACCACCGAGAGATTAGGTAATCTGGAAACCCTAAAGGTAGTTACAGCCCTCGGCCTTGCCGCGGACGACGGCGGACGATATCGAGGACCTGGTCGGTTACCTCGGTACCCTTAGTGTAATGACCCTTGGCCCAGTTGTTTCCAACACCGGA
Organism: Zymoseptoria passerinii SP63; assembly: GCA_000223825.2. Lineage (NCBI taxonomy): Eukaryota > Fungi > Ascomycota > Dothideomycetes > Mycosphaerellales > Mycosphaerellaceae > Zymoseptoria > Zymoseptoria passerinii. The sequence goes on from AFIY01000784.1 coordinate 7,029, forward strand.
CGGATCGTAGATAAAGTTGTCGGGGCGGAGAAGCTGACAAAATGGCCTAAGCGCGGACGGTGTCCATGGTACCCGGCTCCAAAACCGACAAGCACGGCACGTGGGCGATAATGGGAGATAACTTGTTCCGATGCTCTTAGTTTTTACATCCGTTTGAGGAGAGGGATGTTCGGCCTCGAGATGCTGTATTTGCGCTAGTACGTTGGAGATAAATTAGCGCGCCGTTAAGGATGTGTCTTATCTATGTTAGGTTATCGAGGTCTCTATTACTTACGTTGGAGTGGGACGTTGCATCCTGTTTAGAATATGTAAGTAGTGTTCGCTATCGGAGGGAGCGACATTCTAGCCAAGGAAGGAAAAGTCTCTAGGCGACACGAGGGAGGATACCTTATACATGTTGTTAATTACATAGATTGGGAGGTAATGTCGGTACTGGAGGGAAACTGCGAGGAAGATATAGGTAGGGTAAGTACGTCGACCTTGTCTTAATACCTACGTTTTGCTCCCAAGGACCCTATAGGTAATCGATTGCTTGTATTCGCTGGACAATTAAAAGTTGGCCTATAGTGCGACGGAACGACCGACGCACCCGGGAGTGCTACATAGAGGTATTTGCGGACGACCGCTTCCTAGTAAAGTAGGGGGAACCCTCCAACTTTGCGACCTCTTTCTGCGACTGCAATAACGATACTTATCTATTTAGAAACGTAGACAGATAAAACTCCCCTTTTCCAGGTTAAATCCCGTCTTCTTAAATTTGGATTGGTGTTCTTGCCGGCGAAGCAGTACGCTTATATCGTAGGGCTGGCTACTTCTTGATCTATCTCTATCGGCTCTTGCTCGTTCGATCTCTCTAGAACATTACTACTACGACCGCAATCATGGCCAACAACCCCGACCATACCGCCGTGCTTGACGACGTCCTTACGGAGATGGAGAACCGTCTACTAACTTCGGCCTGTATTTACCTACTGCGTACGACGACCTCTTCGGCGTGGGACGAACCACACCAGCACTATTACCTACAGCCGGCCGCCTGCCTTCTACGCCTTGCTCCTCGTCGCCGCGCCATCGCACCCGCGCCAGCCTTGCACATTAGCTACTATTTTCACCAACACAACCACAACCGCTAATTCGTTATCCCCCGCAAGCTCCGGCTCCGACCCAACTACAATAGCAGCAGTAGCAGCTACAACGCGGCGATAGTTAGCGCGCTCGTATCGTAGAGCTATGCCAGCCGCAAAGATCAGGTTGGTATACTAGACGCATAGAGAACGAGACAGAATTGGACAATTTGACGACGGCAGACCAGCGGAGGCTGTCGTACGTCGTTAGAGAGGCGAGACGGGTTGGTACGAGTCTATGTATAATATGTACACGCTACGACTTCCAAGCAATGCTTCAGCGGCATACATCTTCTCTATCTCTTGAGCAACAATAGCCTGCCCTCATCAGGACCTGATTATCCCTACCTTGCTGTCTGAATTATCGAGTTGCCTCGCCGTGCTTGCCGGAAAGAGGTATTATCCGCTCCGCTTGGTCACCAGGCCGACAGCGATGAGGCAAGAAGCCTTTGGTATAGGAGATTGTTGGAAGTGCCAAAGCGTAATCCAGGAAATAGATACGAAACGATCTTGACGATTCGTTCGCCCTGCCTCTTGTCAGCGCGATAAAAACCACCAACACACGCAATCACGGTCCGCAGGAGAAGTCAGTATCCGATCATTGCATGCTTCCAACGATAGTACTGACGAGATGTAACGCAGCTACACTTACCAGCGCTGGCCCTCGGGCCGCAATCTGTACTGTCGTCAGCTCCCGTTTGCTGTCTACACGCCATCTGACTGCTGCGCAGTGAACCCTAAACCTCAGACGCCGGCCGCCACCCCACGCAAGCAGCTCGCTACCAAGGCACCGGTCGTCCTGGGTATGCTCGTTCTCGTCAGCTCCCGTTTGATGTCTACACGCCATCTGAATTTTGTGCTGCGCAATCGATCCCAAACCTCAGACGTCGGCCGCCGCCCCACGCAAGCAGCTCGCCACCGAGGCATCGGTCGTCCCGGGTATGCTCGTTCTCGTCAAAGCTCGTGTTGAACTGGTTATCTGACGGGCGTCAAACTAGAAGAGACCAACGAAAAGTGGGAGCAGCGAGAGAGCGACCTCTTGCGCAGAGCGCAGCGCATGGTCGATGAAATCATCTGGTCTGTCCTGGTTCCATACGCTGACATCTCTTTGAAGATCGAACAGGAGCTCTACTCCGCACAGCTTCTCCGCGAGCAGGAAGAATCGGTATGTCCGCTGCCTCCCCTGTCGCTGGCTGATCCATACATCTCTGACCCCTGCCTCGTAGATGAAATAGATCACAAACGAATTCTTTTTCTCTCCTCGTATGTCGCTGGATCTCAGCCGTTTTCGCCGTAGCAATGTTTTCTACGGCGTCTTTGCAACACCTTCATGCTGTCTGTTTTCGAGTGGAGAATTGGTAGTAAGCACGGAGGAAGCAACACGAGGGATCTCATTGCTACTGGCGGTCATGCAGTTTCCGGTCATGCTGAATTGTTATCCTCGAACTCGAGGCACGTGTCGTGCATCCTCCACAGCGAGATTTCTTATTAGTTCGAGATGATCTTCTCTCGACCATCGCCCTCCGACTGCATCCTGGATTAGATCCTCATTCCTCGCCCCTCCCTCATCAAAACTCTTCCTCGCGCCCACCGAATTCCATGTCAAAGCTTGGAATGGCCGTTCATACTGATGGCTCCCAACCGTCTCAATTAAGGCTCAGTGCGCTACTTGAGATAGACGCGTACAGCCGCTTGACGAGGGCGGTACTTTCGTGGCTTTCGTGTGTTCCGGCATTTTCGAGTTCGAGTGATCGCTGCTACAAACCCATGGATGCGTTCTAGGGTTTCGTCCCGGGGATTTGATTTTTGGATTTGGAGACCTTGGTAGGGCTTTGAGCTGGTTGGGGAGTTGATTTATAGTAATGTAGGAACAGCTTACCGCGCTTCCAATCTCACGGTGGAGCTCGCGACTCCAATTTGCGCCATGGCGGTCGCCCGTGGTGGTCAGCGTTCTCGTGCTAAACCAATATGCTCTTTGCCTAGCGGATCTTGCTCGGCATCGCATCCTCTTCTCCGTCTCCGCCTCCGCCTCCGCCTCCGACTACTTCCTCGGCAGGTGCTCAAAGCCCACAGCTTCCAACCTACAAAAGCCTCGGCGTTAACCCCGTCGGCTCCAGGGGCCGGTTTCGGATCGCGAGAGTTAAGAACATAGCGTATGCCGATAGGATGTAGCTATAAGAGGGTGCTGCTCTCCATTATCTAACGAGTATTGGACAACTAGTCTGAGGTTGGGGAGGCCGATAACTAGAATAGAGCTGCTTTGAGAGTCGAAGGAGGTTGTTACGAGATCGATTGTAGCTCCTAAACCTGTTATTCCTCATCGCTTCATTACCTTTCTCCGCCTTGTTAAGAGGCTCCCTAATTACATAATTTCTCGCGCTTTCCCCTCTTCTAATTCCTCTCTAACATAGAGCGGGCAAGCTCGTATAGTCCTTCTTACTTAGTATATTACTTCGCGGTATTGTACTTCTACGCTAGCGGTCAACTCCTATAGAATCGCCGCTACCCTTATACTACTAAGCGTCTACTCGCGTACATCTTAGTACTTCGAATCGGCTATTCTATAAGGCGACACTATAAAGGCGCCTCTACTATAAAGCTAGCGCTTTTCGTAGCTAGTAACCTTCTCGACTACTATAAGCCGAAATTGATCGGGCGAAAGACTAGCCTCTTAATCGTCTTCGTTATATATTAGAGACGACGTTCCCTTAGTATCCGTAGTCTATCTATAGTCTCTACGAGTTCGGCGCCGTAGTCTATAGTTTCGGTAGAATCCTACGTCTATGTCCGAGATACTAAAGATCTATAAAAGATTCCTATTGATTTCCTACTATGTTAGTATAAAATGAATATTCTCGTAGTCGGGACACTTTAAAGAAACCCGATAACTTCTTATAGTACTCCGATAAACTTTCTAGGGCGGCGATAACTCTTCTAGTACTACGATAACCTTTCTAGTACTATAATAACCTTTTTAGTACTACGATAACCTCTTCGGTACTAAGATAACTTTATCTAGACTAGTAGAATAGTGCCGCGATAATTTCTCCGATGCTCTAATAGTCTCTAGGTACTAAGTACTACGACATTATTATTATATTACCCTTATAACGACATTACCTTTACGACGACCTTACCCTTACGACGACCTTACCTTTACGACGACTTTACCCTTACGACGACCTTACCCTTACCGTAACCTTACCCTTACGACGACCTCTACCGCTTATATATAGTATAGCTCGCTTACGACGTCGGAGCCCTATTAGCGAACGCCTACCCTATAGACCCGAGGCCGACCGCCGCGAATAGATCTAGTTGCTCCTCGATTAAGATACCTTAGGCGAGGATAATAAAGGAGACGTAACGCTAGCGTATATATAACGATAGGCGATTAGCGTCCCGGGATAGTCGCTAGCCGTATTCTATATATAGTAGTAGAAGGAGGCTATAGTAGATAACACGGACACGTACTACTAGGCGTAGAGCGACGTAGTTAATTAGCTAGGAGTAAGAGATAAGAAGCGCTTAGAGGATCTTCTTAATGTCGATACGAAAGATAGCTAGGTAAAGGCTACTATATCGCTCGCGAGGACGATAGGCTAGGCGAAGGAGTTTCCTAAACTATATATATACGTAATGCTTAGAGATATATTTAAAAGTCGGAAGTTTATAAACAGCTTAAGGGCGCTATTTTTTAGGTTATAGGCGTAGAAGAAAGCGCCGTAGAGGTTAAAGGTCGCGTAGTAGGAAAGGAGGGCGGGGGTAAGGAGGATGCGTAACGTTAGACCGGATAAGGAGTAGGTAGCGAGGGATATAGAGACGGCGCTTAAGGAATTAGACGAGGATTCCGAGGATAAGGATAAGGACGAGGAGTAAGACGAGTAAGACGATAAGGAGAAATTAAGTATAGGAGATTACGGTATAAAGGCGGAAGAAGCTTACGACGACTACTTAACTACGGGAGATAGTAGTAAAGCGAAGGAAGATAATATTAACGAGGACGACTTAACTATAGGAGATAACAACGGTAGTAAGAAGGAAGACAACGTCGGCTACTCGACTCTAGGAGAGGATAATCTAGGAGAGGACAATAAGGGGGCGGAGGATAACGAGGTAGAGAAGGAGGAAGTATCGCTCTCTATCGAGAACGGATACGATTATTAGGGGATACCTCCGTATATAAGAGATAGAATCGACTACGACTTATAGAATGCCTTAATCTAGCTACCGGACTTAGAACCGGAACCGGAACCGGAACCGGCCTACCTAGTCGAGCGTTAGGTATATAATATTTTTATTAATAATAATAATAATATCCTCCTTCCCGCTAGTTATTATACTTATATCCCGTCCTCCCTTATTACTACTACTACTACCTTACTTATACTACCTAGTTAGCTATCCGTACTTTAGCCGTCGCCTTTTACTACTACTACCTCTACTACTAACCCGACCGGCTTAACATACATTTCGTACGCCTTAAAGCTTACTACCTAGACCGCCGTATTATTCGATAATACTAATATAGCGCTACCTTAGATCCGTACGAAGCCTCCTATCCCCTCCCTCTCGAAGTCTACTACTACGACTACCCCGACGGCCTCTACCCCTACGGACTACCCTAGCGATCGAATGTTCTATACGAGTAATATACGCTAACCGGATAGTATATCGGAGAATCCCTATTACGTAAAGCGACGTCTCGCCTAAAAATTATAAGAGGCCCGCCCGGCCCGTACCTACTTCCCCGCTACTCCTATACGAGCTCGAAGCGTAGCTTAATACCGTCTCGGCTCTAGAAGGTAGTAATAGGCCCGAAGACGACTTAATACTCCTATATCGCGACCTAGTCGATACCGCCGGAATCTCCTTTACTAAGCGTACCTATATAATTTATTCTAATAAAGGCGGAAGAGTCGCTACTATATACGTAGATCGTCGGAGAAAGGTCCCGGTATATACTACCTATGTTTTAGACCCTAGCGCTCTCGACGTAGAGGAGACTTTCGAACGAGACCTCCCCGACTACAACGACGGAGAACCTAAGTCGCTAGATTTTATACCTATATATACCGGAAGCTAGTTACTAGTCGCCGGACTAATATACCTTTACGTATAACGACCTATTCTCGACGGGACAACTACCTACCTACTAATCTAGTAATATACGCTAGAGATTTTAGTCGCTCCTAGTAGAGATGCCGATCTCGATACCGATAGCGCTCTAACATCTATCGCCGATATGTTGCTATCTAGTAGTTTAGTAGTCTCGTAGGGTCGTATTACGGGCCTATACCTCCTTCGACTTCGCGAATAGACCTAAGCGATTTGTAAGGCTCTAAGAGACAAGACTACTCTAGCGAACGCCCTCCTCGTCGATACTACTCTTATTACTTCCCTCGTTTTAGCTATACTAGAGCGAGTCGGATCCAACGACGACCTGGACTAAGGCCGGACTTATAGCTAAGAGCGACTAGACTTATATAAGTTATATCTCGAGTCGTAATGCCGTCTCGCCTCTTAATATCTAGGAGACTAGTCTATTAAAGATAAAGTTACTCTTCTCGAGCTATAGCTTAAGTAGCTCGAAGCTACCGAGTTCCTATACCCTATAACCGCCTTAAGGTAGTAGAGAGGTATATATAACGTCTAGCCGGGTTTATTACTACGCGGAGCTCCGAGTACGTAGTAGAATTGTTCTCTCTCGAGGTAGTCTAAGTTAGCCGGTATATCGTAGCGGTAGACGATCCTTAAGATAATAGTATACTTAGCTTTAAGGTAGAGACGTTAAGCTTAATTAAGCTATATATCTATTTCTCGGTAGACTCCTCTTAGTCGTTCTTAAAAGAGCATTCGAGGAGGAACGAATAAGATACGAATTCGATAAAGTAAACGTTACTACGTAGAGCCGAGTATCTTCCTACGCTTTACTACTCGTCGCTATAAGGTCCGAAAGGGAAGGTCCGTTAGATACCTAAGAGTAATACCTAGAGACTAGTAAGGGTAAGTGTAGCGATAGGTTTCGTTCTACCGGTCGTAGTAGATAGCGGGAAAGATATAATAGTTAGTACGATACTAATACCGGAGGAAGGTCTCTCGAGCGAGCGACCGACTTCGATTTTGACTATAGTTACGGTAACGAGATTTCTATATTCTATTCGACTTTTCTATCTCCTTTATACGGTCTCTATACTACTTCTAATGTTATCGTACTATTAAGCGTTTATTATATCCTTTTTCGTCTATATTATCTTTATCCGGTTTCTCCTACGCTTTTTAATACTCGTCCTCGCTTCCTTTCGATATCTAGTAACGTTATTTCTATTAAATTCTATATTGCTAAACGATCGACCTATTAAAAGCGAACGATACCTACTACGCCTTAAATGCTTATACTAGTACTACCTTAACGCTTAATAGTACTACCCCGAAACGGATTACTACCCCCGCCTACTTCTTCTATCCTCGAAATTACTACCGACTCCGTATATCGACTCGGTCTTATCGTCCTCCGTTATTATTAACTTCGCTATCTAATACCCTACTAACTCTCTACCGCCCTAAAGCTCTCCGAAGCTAAAATCGTCCTACTCCTCTACGTAATACCTCTAAGGCTATCTTCGGCGTAGATATAGTAGTTAGCGGAGCTTTGTTAGTAAAGTACGGCGGGATAGAAAAGAAATCGAATAGGGAATATAGGTTTTTAGGCAATATACTACCTAGCGTATATATCGACTTTAAACCTAATAGAGACCTACTATCGCCCGGCGTACTAAGCGAGATACTTTACTCGGGCCGACTCGGGAGTAAAGACGGCGGAGGGTTTATAGTCGTCGATATAGTTATACGATAGCTACTACTAGGAACGTCGGATATACCGACCGGTCGCTAGATTTTAAACCGACTAGCGGTTAGAAAGAGGCGGGTATACCTCGCCTATATACGGTTTACGGCCCGCGTAAGCCTTACGATAACGGAAAGACAACATAGACTAACGAAGATACTAGATTAGGGCCCCGACCTAACTCGCCGCCGGACGCCTCCTCCGCTAACCTAAAAACAAGCCCGTTACGGCTATTAGGTATTACGCTCGAAATCTACCGAGTACCTTCGTTATCCCCTCTACTATAGTCGATAAAGCTTAAGCGCCGATTAAGATAGCTAAATAAGAAGGACGACGGGAAGGTTAAGTAAACATTAGGATAAGACGGATCTAATATCGTAGTGCCTAGAGTTGCCTAAAAGATATAAAATACTACTATAGCCGATAGTTCGATTCGTATAGATAATACGCTTTCTAGCTTATAGTAGACTAGTAGTGCTATCTCGACTTAATTTCCGTAATCTAACTAGGTAGGGGTATTCCGGTATAGTAGCTTACGCTTTACTTCGGTATCTTATTACTAGCTACCTACTAATAAGGATCTAGTGTCCCCGGATCGCTAGGATTCCTAGGACTAGTAACGCCGTAACCGTCGTACGTATTATTCGCCGATTACTAGTCGACGGGAAGGGCATCCTACTTATTAGTAGTACGTAACATCCTACTTAAGCGACGAGACGCTAGGCGTATAGATAGTAATAAGAGTAGTAGTATATATAGCTAGATATATAGAAGACGGAGATACTATTAGCGTAGAACGATGTCTAAATTCGTTTCTACTACGGAGGCGGCTTCTTAGCTATATCGTACGATTAACTTAACTATAGACTATCTAAGTCGTCGCCGAGAACCCCTAAATAAATAAGCTCCCTAAATCTACCCGAACCCTCTATAACGATATCGATACCGCCCGAGGTAATATCCTCGACGTCTACGAGCCTAGATACGCTCTCCCGTTATATATATAGCAACTCTACTAATAAGTCCGACTACGGCTCGTTACTCCTAGCTAAGTAATGTACGTCCTATATTAAGGAGAGTCGCGGCGGCGCGCGGACCTACCGACCTCTATCTACTAGAACACTCTTAGATTATACGTAGTTAATCGATCTGGTTCGTTTCCAAAGCCTCTTACTATCTCGAGTAGATATAATGTACCGGCCTCGAGCTTCTCTCGTAACTATATACGAGTCGTAGGAGTAATAGTAAATCTATTAGGGGTAATACTAGGACGTTCGAGACTAGTACCGCTAGGAGCTATACCGCCTATACTAATAATACTACTAAAGGATAGAGTAGTATATAGTAGATTAGATAGGTCGGGACTTAAGTCGCGAGAAGTAAGCGACGCTAGAGTACTACGCTTCTACGTCTACTATTACTAGGGCGAGAACTTACCCTACGCTACTACTACTATAAGGCGGACTACTTCGACGGCGTAAGTTATATAGATCTTAGACGCTTACTACCGGGGAGTAATAGGAATTCCGGGCGAAGTAACCGTAACGGTATCTAGAATATTCCTCTTCGCTATCCGGGCTACTACTATAATTAGAGCTACTACCTATTAAATCCGCCGCTAAAGGCCGTACCGGGTAGCGCGTAGAAGCGTAGATTATATATATTAAGATTAGGCTTACTAACCGTAAGGCTACTCGACTTACTACTAGTATTCTCGGTAGGTAGCGGTTACTATTTATACGGTTTACGAATAGGAGGAGGTAGCGGGAAACGAGCCTATTACTATAGGTTAACGTCCTTACGTAACTAGATCGATATATAAGCCGCTTACTCTCGGATACTAACTTAGAAGCTACTAATCCTAGTGTTACTATACGCCGACGATAAAATCTCCTCTTCTAATACCTCCTTACCTATCGCCGCCGCTAGTACTAACATTTAGCGAGAACTCCTCTATAGTCTCGATTCTAGAGTCGCCTAGGTACTAGAGAGCCGGAAACCCGAGCATTATTCCGACGATAAAGATGCCTTAATCGCCGAGCTAGAAGAAGATAACGATAGTACCTTTTCCGCCCTCCGTAAGAAGCGCCTCGAGAAGGAGACTCTATACGGCACCTATATAGAGATCGAGGACGAAAGTAACTAATAGGCATTACGGCATTAATAAACTTCTATATCGTACATTTTATAAAACTTTTCTCGTTATACGCCGCTTTATACCTACCTAATCCTCGATACTACTCTAGTCCCCCTTCTATACCGCCTTTAAGACCGTATGTTCGTAGACTAAAAGCACTCGGATACGGCACGTCTTTTAGACTAGATCGCGCTAGACTTAGGTCGTAGAAGCTTCGGAGTAGGTAGCGACTTCGTCGAAGACGTTAAAGACGTTAGAGGCCGGTTTCCCTCTTAGTTAGAAATATCGGAGAAGGGGAATTAAGGGTAGAGGTAGAGGTAGAGGTAGTAGAAGCGGCGAAGTAGAGCGACGGAAGTTAGTCTCGAACGGAAGTCTATATTAAAGGGTCTATTTAAGAAAACGAGTAATTAATTACTTAACTATCTAAGGGAAAATAAGCGGCTATTTATATATATAACTAATGTTCGATTAATTTCTAATAGGGTCTAATTATATCCGATCGCCTACGATAGTATAGAGTCGACGGAGGACCTACGCTAGGCTATAGTACCTAATAGGTAAATATACGACTTCGCTAAAGTATTAAAGGCTTAAAATAAAGATAGAGATATATAGTAGCGGGAGCGTTTACGTTCGTAGTAGACGTAGTAGGCGCGGTAGGGGTAGGGAAGATATAGTAGAGATAGATATATAGGTCTCGCTACCGTTAGTTTAGTTCCTTATATAAGCTAGAAATAAGGGAGGAGTTTAGACTCTAGGATATAGTATTTAACGCTACTTAGTATAATATCTAGAGGTATTAAGACTATGTTTTCGAGAGAACGATACGATCTTTTTAAGACGATCTTTAATATAAACTTCTAATTCGATAAAAGTACGGGGTTTATAAAAAAAAAAGATCCCGATCCGGAAAGCGACCTTATTTATACTAGTACTAGCGCTAACTATAATCTAGCTATTACCGGATATAGAATTTTTCTTTACGCTATATCGCGGTATAAATTTAGCTTACCTTCGTCTCTTAGGCGTATTCTAACTTATCCCCTCTTATTAGATTTATAGGTTAATAACTAAATTTATCGAATAAGTTTATATAGATACTAGCTAAATAAGTATTCCTCCTAGTCGATTATCTCGATTACTTCGGGAGCTATATTCTACTCGTCCTAGACGCCGTATACGGACTTAAGTAGGTCGATAACGTCGATAATAAACTACGCGGTAGGGTAGTACTACTACCTAGTAGAGGTCCTAAGACTTCGTCTATAGTACCTCTAAGAAGCGCGGAGAGGTTACTACCGGCGTACGAGAGAGTCTATAGATATAGAACGTCTATAGATATAGAACATCTACTAGTATACCTAGATCCTTTATATAAGGAGGATTACTAACGTAGACGTAGATATAGATATTAAAACCTAACTACTCGATACTCGAGGATAAATCTCGTACCTAGCGGTACTCCGCTAATCTAACTACGTTATTAATAGTATAGTCTACTTAGTAGAGTACTATATACCGTATCTATCCTTTACCTAATAAATATATATTTAGGAGAAGAGAATAGAGTCTTCCGTCTTATAGCTCTTCCGTCGTAAGTTAATATTAAAAGCCCCTTCCTATATACTATATATACTTTCCGTCTCTTTATCGTATCTATATCTAAACAATAAGTAACGCCTATTCTCCTTCGAGCTATCGCCTACCTACCTAAGCTTAGTCGCTACGATACCCTATCTATTATCCTCGAGTAGGAGCGGCACTTCCGTTCGCCGGTATAACGACTCCCTATACCTTAGTTTCCTTATCGCCGATAATTCTAACTCTTATCTTGTTTTTAGCTCGTACGTCTCCTAGAAGATCGCGCTAGGTAAGCGCGAGCTCGCTATCTCCCTTTAAGTCGATATATAGAAGTAGGTCCTTATCCGAGCGATCCTCTACGCCTTCCTCTTCGAGTTTTTTAGCGTCGCTATCTTTAGATATACGCTATATAACTATTTAGTACTAAAAATCCTAGTTTATATAGCGGATATACGCGACGGTATATAGGTAATACTTCGTTCGGTACTATTTATAGCGGAAAGTTACGCTTTACCTCGATAGAGTACGCTAAGGATAAACTTACCGCTGTTAAGGTTATATCCTCTACTTTATTAGAGAATAAGCCGAATGCCTTAGTAAAGAGGCTTACGAGCGACTAGATTACCTTCTTCTCCTACTAAAACTTCCCTATCTAAGCTACTAGAGGGGTAACAATACGGTACGATTTAGGTAGTACGAAGGAGGTAAAAGCGTATATATACTACTATAGAGAGCGTAAGATATACGGTTAGGCGTAAACCTAGCGAAGTCTAGGCCGGTCGAATATAGTAGAGGTCGTTAGTATAAGATTTCGTACCCTCCTTATCTAGATTATATTTAAGTCCGGTATCCTTCTATATATAGACCTCTATCGATAGACCTATAGTCCCTCTTATTTAGTATAATCTATATAAATTTATATATAATAATAACTCGGCTTCTATCCGATCCCCGCCGCCGCTATAGTCGTTTACTATCTTATCGGATTATTCCTATTATATAGAGAACATAACCCGCTACTTAACCTTATTAGCGTAGAGCAGTAGGGGGTAAGTAAGGGAGCTTACGACCGAACGACCCCCCCTAAGTAAGAGCTAATTACTACCGAACTTTACTCGGGTACCTATATTCTCTTAAATTTATATAATATCTACTAGTAACTAGTTATTTCGCTAGTAACAAACCGTTCCGCTCCTTCCGGGCCTTCGTAAGAAGTAAGTTAAGGTCTATATAACCTATCGTAGTGTTTAGCCCGGCTTTCTACTAGTATTAGCGCTATAAGAAGTATATAGGTAAAGACGATACCCTAGTCTAGTAAGGTCTAGCTCCTCCGCTACTACTACCGG
>AFIY01000783.1:0-80744 GCA_000223825.2 Zymoseptoria passerinii SP63
CCCGCTTTATAGTAGATACCGGTGGAAAAATTTCGCTCTCGGCGGATAGGGGGGGTATTAATACGCTGTTTAACCGTAACAACTATACTCTATATACTATTTAATTGCTCTTACCCTATGCGCTATGAATAACACCTGGGCCTCGGATGGCATCAAAGTCGAGAAAAGACCTAGGACCCTCGTTCGATGGACTTGTTCCGGAAAAAGTCTCCATCTGGCGGATCTGGCGACGCTAGTGGTGTGTCTGGCACGAATTGGCCTACGATTTTCAGTCGTGCCCTGGCACCTGCTCGCCGGAGCGCACGCGACTGGTCAGAGTGTCGCACACTGTCCGTGTCCTATGGCGAAGCTAATTACCCGTCAGGGTATTCCAGACCGACGAGCGAAAGAAAAGGCAGAGTACGTCGTACTTCATATTAAAAGCCACATCCCATGCCAATCACACCCAAGCCTTTCCCTAGATTTTTCCTTCATCTTGGCTTCTTCTTGACCATTCTCGAACTTTGCCAAGATGTCCAGCACTGTTGTTCACAAGACTGCGGGAGGCAACTCTGCCTTCCACAACTTCCACAATGACTACGCACATATCGCCGACCCGAACGAGCGAAGAAGACTCGCGCTCGCGGAGATTGACAAGGCGCCGTTCGGCTGGTACCATGTCCGCGCCTGCGCTGTCGCCGGTATTGGCTTCTTTACTGTGAGTTTGCTGGCGAAAGACACCTTTCCCGGCAGTAGCTGATATCCACAAAGGATGCCTACGATATCTTCGCCATCGGTATCGTGACCACCATGTTGGGTGTTGTCTACTCGCAGGGCGGTGCCACTCCTGGAAAGCTTCCCGTCTCCTCCGACACTGCTATCAAGGTCGCTACCTCCGGTGGTACCGTTCTTGGACAACTCGGCTTCGGTTTCCTCGCCGATATTGTTGGTCGTAAGAAGATGTATGGTCTTGAGTTGATCCTCATCATTTTCGCAACTCTCGCTCAGGCTCTTACCTCGGACTCGCCTGCTCTTTCCCTTACTGGAACCATTATCTTCTGGCGTGTGCTTATGGGTATCGGTATTGGTGGTGGTATGTGTCTCCGGTTCTCCCAATCGATGATCTTTTCTAATCACACCTCACAGACTACCCTCTCTCATCCGTCATCACTTCCGAGTTCGCCACGACCAAGTGGAGAGGTGCCATGATGGGCGCTGTCTTCGCGATGCAGGGTCTCGGTCAATTCGCTGCTGGTATGGTCGCTTTCGTCGTCACCGAGGGCTTCAAAGGCTCTCTCTCATCGGCCGTCGGCAAGTCTCCAGTTGCCGTCTGCGATGGTGTCTGTCTCCTTGCTGTCGACAAGATGTGGCGTATAATCATCGGAATGGGCGCTGTGCCAGGTTGCATCGCCCTCTACTTCCGTCTGACCATTCCCGAGACTCCTCGCTACACCTTCGATGTCTCCCGCGATATCGTCAAGGGTGGCTCCGATGTCAAGGCCTACCTCGCCGGCACGCCAGAGGGCATCCCCGACGAGGTCAACCGCGTAAGCCAAATGGCTCAGAACGCTCCCAAGCTCGAAATCCCCAAGGCTTCCTGGACCGACTTCTTCGTCCACATCCGCCAGTGGAAGTACGCCAAGGTCCTCCTCGGAACAGCGGGCTCCTGGTTCTTGCTCGACGTCGCTTTCTACGGTATTGGTTTGAACAACTCCACCATTCTGCAAGCCATCGGTTACGTCGGCGCTACTGACGGCTACCACTTCTTCCGCGACATTGCCGTCGGCAACTTGATTCTTGTCTGCGCCGGTGCCATTCCCGGATACTGGGTCACTGTCGCCCTCGTCGATACCGTCGGCCGCAAGCCAATTCAGCTCATGGGCTTCATCATCCTGACCATCGTCTTCTGCATCATGGGTTTCGCCTACAACCAGATCGGAACACACGGTCTCCTCGCTCTCTACGTTATCGCTCAGTTCTTCTTCAACTTCGGCCCCAACTCGACCACGTTCATTGTTCCCGGCGAGTGTTTCCCAACCCGCTACCGCTCCACCTGCCACGGAATCTCCGCCGCCTCCGGCAAACTCGGCTCCATCATCGCCCAAGCCGCTCTCGCTCCCCTCCGCACCCGCGGCGCGACCAAGACCAACGCATCCCCATGGCTCAACCACGTGCTCCAGATCTACGCTCTCTTCATGTTGTTGGGTTGCTTCACCACTCTGCTCATCCCCGAGACCAAGCGCAAGACTCTCGAGCAGCTCGCTGGCGAGGTCCCCGGCACACCCGAGTACGACCCCGTTCTTGCGGGTCGTCAGCACATCTCGTATGACTCCGATCCTTCGAACGAGGTTGCTCACGAGAAGGGTGGTAGCCACGTTTAGATGTTGATGGGTTGGGCATGAGGTGTTGTTTGGGATTAATAGAATATGAAAATACTCAGATACCTTATTTGTTCTGTACAGTGGACATGAATTTACGAAAAGTACTTGTACTGCTTCAATAATGTGTCGACAATTCCGAACAATGCTCTTGCGAAATGACGCTAGCGCCAACGACAGAGTGTCCACACTTCATCTGAATCAATTCTTGACGCAACGCATCGTTTGTGAGCAATAAGCGCAATACACCTACTCGGTGCTACACATTCACGTTGCAGAAATGAACAGCGGCCATTCCAGCGTCAATTGAGAGGAAGCACAGTGATGATAGGAAGTTCCGTAGACGGAAACGGCCAAAATTCTCAGCCGGCGAAATCCTGCCGTGCCGCTGATTTCGCCGTACGAAGGAGACCCTATAAACCAATGCTTTCTACGCTTTCTACGCTTTGTCGTCCATCTCCCTCTTTCAGAATTGTTCCCAGATACAACTTATCGACTTCGCCGCCGACATCTGGCGAAATCGACACCAACTTCGCCAGCGTCCAAGACACACCAGGACCTCAATACATCCCACAAACCACTGCCTCGCCCAACGCGCGCAATGCCCACTCCACCCTCTCCTCGGATCCTGGTCATCGGCGGCGGCCCAGCCGGCGCCGTAGCAGCCTTCCACCTCGCCCGCGCAGGTCTCTTCGTACTCGTCCTCGAACGCTCCACAACCCGCTTCACAACCGGTCAAGGCATCGACATCACCGGACCCGCCATCTCCGTCATCAAACGCATGGGCCTCTACTCCACCGTGCGAGCGCAATGCACCGGCGAAAAGGGCTTCAGTCTGCTCGATGATGCGGGAACTGTGGTGGCGCGTCTTCCAGCGGCCGACCAGACGGAGGCCGGGAAAGGCGGGATCCAGCTAACGCAGGAATTGGAAATCATGCGTGGCGATATCACGAGGATTTTGGCGGACGCCGCGCAGAGCCTGAAGTTGAGTGAAGACGGGAGAGCCGGAGGGGTGGAGTATCGGTACGGCTGCACCCTCAGCGCACTGTCGCAATCGTCCTCGTCTGTCGTCGCGACCATTATATCCTCTGACGGCGAAGAAACGACCGAGACCTTCACGGCCGTGATCGGTGCCGATGGGATGAACTCCACCGTTCGGCGTCTGGCATTCGGTCCAGAGGTGACGAAAGACTGCTATCGGCCCGTTGGAACACAGTATACAGCGTTCTTCTCCATCGCAGCTCGAGCTGACGATGGAGAGGACTCAGTACTGCAGCACGGTGTTGGGCGTCGGGCGGTGTTGATACGGCCGATTCGGACCGTCGATTTCTCCTCCTCTACCCCTGAGAGTGATGCGAAGCAAAAGATGTGTTCTTGCTACCTCGTCAAAACATCCTACGACATCGAGTTGGCAGAATCCGCCTCTCAACCCCGCCAGCAATCCCAGCAAAAAGACGTCTTCGCTCGGATCTTCGCCGACTTCCCCGGTTCGCTACGTGACCGCGTCCTCGAAGGTCTGCGAACGACATCGGACTTCTACGTCGCGCAGACAGCACAGATCAAACTGCCAATCTGGTCGGCAGGTCGTGTAGCGCTAGTCGGCGACGCAGCGTACGCGCCTTCGGCCGTCACGGGACAAGGTACCGCGATCGCGATTGTAGGGGCGTACATTCTGGCTGGAGAACTGGCGAACAGTCCAGAGGATGCGCAAGGCGCGTTCCGGAGGTATGAGGAGGTCTTTCGACCGTATGTGGAAAAGGCGCAGAAGATCCCCGGTGGTGAGAGGGTGCCGAGATTGGTTAATCCGGAGACATGGTGGGGGATTGAGGTCTTGCGGTGGATCTTTTGGGGAATTGCGAAGACGAGGGTGTATAGGTTGTTTGGCGGAGGGAGTAAGAAGGATGAGTTGGAACTGCCGGAGTATGCATTTGGTGCCGCGGACGGTGCGGCGCAGGAGAAAGGTTCATGATGATAGACCTTTAGGCGCTCAACATCTCCATCACCTCCCCAAAGGTCCAGTCAGACTCCCAACCATGACCGCAACTTCACGATCCCACTTCCCCTTCGCAGGTCCTCCCTTGCCTCCAACCTCCCCTCCATAGCCTCTAACCACGCACTCCCTCACCGCATCCTTGACCCTGTCCCTATTCGACTTCAAGGTCCTCGCCGAGACACCCCCCCTATCAACGATGACTTGGGCCTTGCCACTCAGCTGTCCCGCGAGTGACCGCCAAAAGTACGAAGCCAGGGAGGAAGGCGTGTCGAGCGAGTTCAGCAGGGGAGGAGATCAGTGTGGGTTTCGACGGCTGCCGGTAAAAGAGGGTGGGCAGGAGGTCTCGCATTGGAGAGCAGAGTTTCCAGGGCGATGAGATTACGGCTTCGAGCTGAGATTTCGAGGAGCGCGCGGTCGAGAGTTGGGAGAGTGGCGAGAGCCCGCGCGAGGGAGGCGAGCGAGGACGTCAAAGCGGCGTGAATGTAGGTCGTCAACGCGGTGAGCATGAGTGTGGGTTCGAACTGGCCGTTGTTCGCCGGCAGAGGGGATAGCAGATAGAGGGTATGCAGAGCCGCCAGTGTCCTGGACTTCGTTGACTCCTGCTGTGTGAATGTCTGGTTCCCGTCTGTCGTCGTCCCATTCGTGCCATGCGATCCAACTTCTCGTGAGGAAGACAACAACGAGTTCATCGACCACTCCCTCACCACCCCTTGCGCCTTACTCACGACCGTCTTCTCCGCGTTCCCCACCACTTCTCCGCGGACAGCACTCGCAACCTGCACTCTCGCCAACTCCTTCCCTTCCTCTCCTGCAAACTCCCCTCGAATCTCCACAATCGCCTTCGCAGCCCTGACCATACCTCCTCCTCCTCCCTGCGCCGTCAATGCACCCATCTCTCCCTCCAAACTCCTTCCCAGACCTACCACTCTCCCCGCCTTTCTCCCCAACCTCAACGTCTTGACAACCCTCTCCGCCGCGAGTCTCACTCTCTCTGCTTCTTCCCAGCGTGCAACAACCTCTTTTTGGAGTCGGTCATAGCTCCGTTGTAGTCCTCCCACGCCATCTTCCACGCCAGTCAGTAGCCTCTCTGCAGCTTCTGTGCGAGTTTGTGTGTGTGCGATCAGAGGTAGAGCAGAAGTTGTGGTCAAAGTGTCGATTGCGGTGGAGATTTCTTGAGCGTCGAAAAGGGTCTTTTGCAGAGGAGTGGTGAGGTCTAGAGGTGTGTCGGTGGGGCTGTTGGTTGAGAGGACGAGGGTGTTGGCGTGGGCGGAGGAGTCAAAAGAGGGGGATAGGAAGGGGGCGGTGTCGAGGTAGGGGGTTGTGGTGGTGGCCATGGTCGATGAGGAGCCTTTGTAGGCCCTATTCCTGCGATTGTCCGTGAGTGAAGAGGTAGATGGTCTTGGTGAATGTGTATCTTGTCCAATGCGTAGTAAGCACCAAGCTAGCTCCCGATTAGGGTCGCGCTCAAATATTGACACCCACGCGTCTCCCTCTCCACCCCCACCATTGACATCTTCTACACCAACGTCCTTCACATCCACCACCATGGCCTCCACAATCGTCACACCCCTACCGGACACTCCCCGCGAACGCTCTCTCTCCCGCTCCCGCGCCCTTCCCTCCCGTCCAACAACCCCCCTCCGCTCCCACTCCCGCACTAGCCTCCGCGCCTCGCAAACCACCCCCAACGCCTCCCTCAACACCACCTCCCCGGACCCTCTCGCCCTCCTCGAGCCCGCCTTCAGCGAACTCTCCGACAGCATGGCCGACCTCGAAGCCAACTTCATGCACCTCCAACTCCTCCACGAGTCCCTCGGCCGGTTCAACGAGAACTTCGGCGCCTTTCTCTACGGCCTCAACATGAACGCTTTCTGCGTGGACTTTCCCGAAGCCCCCTTACCCGCCTCGTTCTCGCGGAATGCGGATTTGCTGGGACGCGGAGGAGGAGGTGGAGGAGGACAGATGGAGGAGAGTCCGTTCCGTCAACGCGCGCCGCCGGATGTGGGCGCCGAGCAGACTTTTTTGGGCGCCGAGCAGACTTTTTTGACGAGCGATACGAGTTTTGTGGAGAACCCGCCGATGAGCGTGAAGAAGGGGGGACAGCAGCAGCAGAAGTTTAGTAGTGTGCCGAGTAGTGCGGCGAGAGATCGGCAGACGATTGCGGGTGGAACGAGGGGTGGAATTGCGGCGGGGAGAGGGAGGGGTGGGGGTACAGGTGCTGGTGGGAGTGGGATTGCGAGAGGGACGAGTGGGAGGGGGAGGGGGACGGAAAGAGGACGGGCTGGAAGTGGGATTGGGAGGGGAATTCCAAGGGGCAGGGCGCGGCCGTGAGGGAGGACTGTTGGGTTGGTCGTTTTCCGGAGCTCATTGAGACAGATCGTGGAGACGCTTGCCGTTCATATTCAGGGACAGAGTTTGTCAAAAGCGACTTTGACCTACAATTTTGAGAAGCAGCGACTCGCTGCAGAGAGTATAGACAAATGCATCGCTGTTGGCTGTCCGACGCCAGGCCACATTTAAACCATGTCTGGCCCGGAGCCGTTCGAGGTGTGCACGCGGAAATGGGTGAAGCGAAGACCTGGAAATAATGGTCGATGGCTTCGCGACTTCTATCATGGCATCAATGCCACGAGAACCATGATCATATGGAAAATGGCGTAGAACGGTAAGGGGCGTCGAATATCTCCCTCACATAGAGCAAGCATCGACACGCCGTTACGCAGAACCACCTAAACATACGACAGACACTATGCTACCCCGAACACATCTCGATCAGTCTCGTACAGTAAACCCACCCTGCTCCCGTCATCACTGATCCAACCCCTTCAAAACTCCAACCCCAACTCCTCCTTCAACTCCTCCCACTTCTCCTTCTCCACCATGCCCTTCACCTCCGCCCACAACTCCGTCCGAATCTTCGCCCGGTTCTTCGCCACCTTACCCGCCCGTCGATACAGCACATCAATCTTCTCCCTCTCCTCCGCACTCACAGGCTTGAGACTCCCACTCCTCAACTTCACCAACCTCGCTTCCAGCTCCGACTTCTGCTGCTGCAGCGCTTCGACAGCGACTTTGAGTTCCGGCATGGGCACCCTCGCCGCGTCGCCTCGGAGGGAGGTCCGGAGTTCCTTCTCCTCCGCTTTGAGCGCGACGGTCTCTTCGCGAAGACGCGTGGTTTCGCGGTCCATTTCCGCGAGCTTTTCGAGAAAGTCGTCGGGCACTTCATCCTGATCGTCATCATCATCAGTTAACATCATACTTGATCTCGACGACCCGAGATGGGCAATTACCTGAATGACGTGATACACAATCTGCTTGCCCGCTGCTCGGCCCTCGATCTCTTTCCGCTCGTGCATGTCCTTCAGCAGCTTCTGGGCGGCGGTTTTGGTGACGCGGTTGTGGAGGTTGGAGCTGATGTCGGTGGCGCTGTAGGGACGGTTCTCTTTGCGGAGGTAGGTGAGGATGGCGGCTGCGGATTGTTCGGGGGTAAGTTTGGCTTCTTTGGCTTCGCCTTTTTCTTTGGTGGGTGCCATTGTGATGGCGGGGATGAGCTGATCTTAGGGGTGATGCCGCGGAGTGTTTTGTTGACTCGGAGAATGTGACGGCAATGCAACGTGATGAAGGGAGGATGTGATGAAGTCTTGATGTTGAGATGAAGTCCGGAGGGAGGAGAGTCATGAGGAGATGAGGTGTCGTCAAGATTAGCGTGCTTTGCGGTCGTCAGTGCGGAAGGTGCGACGGCGAGGAAGGCGCGATGCCGCAATGATCTCCAGAATCGCTACTGTTTCGATCCTGCGGTATATACCTACTATCATCACGTCTTCGGGCGCACTGCTCCGCTGTAAAGAACAATACCACCCAGGATCCAAGCCGGCCACCATACGGACCAAATCATCAAATGGCTCCAGACTCCTTGCGCAACCCATCCTTTCGCGACCTCCATCAGTAACCACGACACCTCTTTCTTCAAATACCAGCTGCTGGCATAGATTACTGCAGGTGGCGAAGCGACCAAATAAGCCAGCGTGACGGGTATGCTCAAAGCCACCCTGGACATCGTATTCTGCCTGTCTCCTTTTCCAAGCGGCAGTGGGCGAACGAAGCCAAGGGGTGTTGCCAGCACACCCACGATAAGTGCCAGCGAGAAGTTGATGGTCGCCCAGGTGGAAAGCGTCGCGCCGAGGACTAGTAAGGAGAACGTCTGCATGATCTGCAGCTGTTGTGAGCTGGCTCGCAGGAAGCGGACAAGGATTGTGCTGAAGTATAGCGGTAGGACGTAGGTTGCGCCTGCAATCGCGAAGAAAGCGAACGACAAGCTCTGAGATGGTGGTCAGCTGGGAACTATAAGGGTCAGATCGTGCTCACCACTTACTGCTCGCGGCGTGTGTGTCAGTACATGCAGGGGCACCACACTCAGGAGATGGACCACCAAGAATGCGATGGCAGGCACAAACATCTTGCGTTCAACACTCTCCAACTCAGCTTTCGGAACGAGCGCTACGCCTTCACCAGTCTTGACTGCCACCGCTTCTTCCTTCTTCACCTTCTCTTCCAGACTTTCCGCTGGCTTCCCAGGTGGCTCGACCGGACCTTTACCGCTCGCGATCCACAACGCAAGCGCGTTGATCGTGAAGCTACCAGCGATGAGCATGGCAGCCGGTAAATAGCTTCCAATGCTGGCAAAGCGATTCGTGTTCAGCAAAATGTAGAAGAAGAAGCTCTGGTGAAGATGCTCGAGCAGGTTGTTGATCGACCGGAACACGCTCTCTGTGACTCGCCCAAGACCCATCTCGTCATGCCATCCATCTCCAACAGTTTTCAAGGTGATCGCGTCGATGTGGTAAGGCATGAACGCTGAATGCGGTCCTGTGGCATGTCCAGCGGCTTGCGTTAGAGCACCTTTTGCAAGACACTTTAGTCGATCCTCGTACTTGTCCGAATGATCAGTCATGCCGTGAAGACTGCACCCCATTCCCATCTGACCGCTGGCCACAGAGGCTGCAGTGTTCAGAAGGTCGAGGTTGGGAAGAGCACCGTTGATGCCGTCGTAGAGGACATCGAGTTTCCCGAATCGCTTGCCCCATGGCCCGACGGGATAGTCCAGGGCGATCGCCGCTTGCAGTGCACCAGCTTTGATAGGCAACGCACTGACGTTCCGCGAGGACGTGATCGTATCTGAAGTGCTGTGGTATGCAGAGACCCATGCTTCCGGTCCGTACGTGCTGTCCTCGGGGATGAGCAGTATAATATCCTTGCTCCAAATACTCCAGCGCTTGAAGTATCTCGCCATCGCCAATGCCAATGCCACTCCCGAGTAGTTCACCTCGCCGTCAAAGTTGCGCCAGGCAGCCATGAGCACCATTGCTTCCGTGGCATCAGCGCGAGGTCCTTGGAGGAGTCCATATAAATTATCTCCAGAGATCGTCTCGCCCGCAACATAGTAGCTGTATGGCTGTACCGCAGGCTTCAGACCCATCTCCCGTATCATCCTCACCAGCCCATCTCTCCTGATCTCCGTCCCTGGCTGTTGGCCCAGGTTGTACACTTCTTGACGATACGCCCGAAAGACATTGTGCTCGCTGCCTCCAAAGTACGTGTGGACCTGTCCGGGAAGGATCGCGTTCTCTGAAATATATGTCTGGCGCGAGTATTCGTCCAGTGGGAGAAGCAGCAACCATGCGATTCCAACGACGATCAACAGGAGGGAGAGGTATGGCGGGAGCTTCAGGAGGATTGGTGATCGGCGGAGGGTGAGGAGGCGCGCAGCTGTGGATATCTCGGGTCAATTGTCGGGCAGTCAAACATGTCGTTCCAATGTACGTACTCAGCGCCATGTTGAGTTATTGCATAGGTTGAACGTTCTTCGCGAAGGTAGGTACACGACACGAATTACTAAGAAGTCCCACCAAATTGGCGGACTCCCGCGGCTCGCTTGCCCCGGATCGACGACTTGGACGCGAGGTGATGAGCATGCGACAACTTCTTTCGTATCGTCTGGCATAGTTGGGCATATCTTCTACATACACCCGCAGGCCATATACACTCGTCATGGCGCCCTCCCTTCCAATCCCCGACGCTCGACGCATACGAAGTTACATCTTGCGACTTCCCCTCTCGACACGTGGGCTCATCCTCATCATCACGCTTCTCTACATCGCGAAACTGTTCATGCCATGGCTGTTACAATGGGGAGCTCTGATCCCGAACGAGATCAATTTGCAAACGTGTATGTTCAACATGAGAGACGTGCTTCAAGCCCACACGCTGACCACACCGCAGTACGACGACTAAATTTGTTTCCCATGCTACATACCAATTTCTTCCACTACATCCTAAACATCATCGCCTTTGTCCCTCTCGTCGAACGTTTCGAGTCCGAACACGGCACCATCGTCACATTCGCCCTCTTCACGGGTCCCTTCGGCCTTCTCCCCGGCCTGCTCTACACCGGCATCGAACGCTACATCCTACACATGAACACCACCGTCGTCGGCGCCAGCGTCTGGGTATTCCTCCTCCTCTCCAACGAAGCGATCAAAACCTACCGCCAGAACCCGCATTTCGAGATCTCCGACTTCAAAATCCCGACCTGGACGACCCCTCTCTTCCTCATTGTCGTGATCTGGGTCTTGGTGCCAGGCACGAGTTTACTGGGACACCTGTGCGGTGCACTGGTGGGATACTTGTGGGGACTGGGATACATTAGGTTTTTGGCGCCGCACGACAAGATTCTGAGATGGGTCGAGGGCAAGTTGAATTTGCTGGGCAGGTTGCCGCATTATGTGAGCGTCGATCAAAAGACGTATGGAAGATATGGGGTGTTGCCGACCTCTTCGAGGAGTGCAGCGGTTGGTCCTGGCCGAGGGACTTTGGGTGCTTCAGTTGTCGCTGTTGGACCGGAAGGAAGCACGCAAAGATTGGGGCCGTGATTGGGATATGTTTGGAGTGTCCGGGATCGCTGGACATCTCCCTGCCGTCTGCATTGCCATGCTCAGCGTACGAGGCGGATCCGAAGGACACATGCGCATTGCGGGCTGATGTAAGCCATTGCGATCGAACACTTTGGTCTCAACAAGCAGTGCAGTGAAGACATCCGAAAACGAGGGCGACATGACCGCACGACTGCCCACCGGACTAGATGCGACGGCAGAGAATTGGCAGATCCGCATACTGGGCAGTTCCTCCAGCAGACCAAGCATCAGAGCGAAGAGAATACTTCAAATCTGATCGCTGATGATCATCGGGTCGGCGTTGAACATGATTGATAAGCCGCTGGTCGTTGTCGGTGGACGTCGATGAACATTTGTCATTGCTGGGACCCGCCTTGCACTTTCGACGACTGTTCTGAAGACGGGAGAAGATGTCGCCGGACGTCTCTTGCAGTTCGCCCTTTCACATGTTGAGGCGGAGGAACAGCATACTAAGCTTGTCACGGCCTCGAGACTTCGCAGATGTAGCCCCATGTACAATATGAGATACCAATTAGACCTCATTCTGAATCCCTTGCGACCATATCGACCTTGAATCTGCTGTCGATTCAAGAATGTGTTCTTTGCATCGCACTGATGACGGTGCTCTCGGTACATTGGCGTGGTTTGGAACGACGTGGCTCCAACTATTCGCTACATGGCGTCAGAACAGGGTTTCTCGATTCAGGTCGTCGCCTAGACAATCTTGCTTTCTGTAACCGTGAGATATTTGGGCATATTGGAAACAGATAGGTTGCCTGCGGGAAAGATCACATTGTCAACGTATACAGGCCACAGCTTCCTCTCGAACCATATGCCATTCCCATGTCTCACTCACCACGATAACGAACAACGGGCGTTCCAGTCCTCTGGACCGATCTCCGAGCATTGACCCAATTTGGCAGCGGCGGAAAACTAAGCCTTATGGATCGGAGCGGGCCGCAGACAGGGATCCTTTCATGCGTCATTGTTTACTCTGTTGCTAAGGGAGGAGGCTGGGGGGAGTGACATGGAAATTCGGCTTCGAACCAGCCACACCAACCACCTTTCGACAACGAGACCACGGTTCAACGAGAAACGTCTACCTACCCGTCAAACCCTCGAGCTAAGCTACTCTACCGTTTCCCTTCAATCCTCTCTACATTCATTGTGGAGTAAGACATTCGCTCCGTACGTCTGACAATTTCACGACAGCAACTCGCATCTCGACATACGCATTCCGATCGCTACAAACCCACCGACGATACGAACAAGAGACTCGACCCGCTTGCCGCATTCCACGCACCCAACTCCCCGGCCTCGTGCCGTAGGAGCACACCAAACACCGCACACCCTCATCCACATTCCTTCCAGACAGCGGGTAGACCTTCTCTGCCACAACGACGATGCCGAACGTAGGGTTCGCCGTCGGCATTCAACGGCTGATACCCTTTCTCGGATACCACCATGTATTGATGATCTTCATCGCACTGGCAATCATACTCCTCTGTAAGTCCGACGAGAGAAGAAAGAAACATGCTCAGAAAACGGTCCAACCGTTGCGATTCGATCAACAGCTAACGGCGTCTACCCGAAAAAACAGCCCTCCTCCTAGCAGGATGCTCCTCCTCCTCGCCGTTGATCCCGGGGATCTTCCTGATCTCCTTCTACTACGAAATGTACACGCCGCGCTACGACCCGACACAGGTCAACCCGGGCGTCACGGCCGCCATCACCAACATCGTCGGCGGCGCCTCGCTGGAGGTCCGAGTGGGATACTTCGGGCTCTGCATCCAGCCCGATGATGGAAGTTTCCTGTGCTCCAACAACGCGACTCTTCTCGCGCAGCAGATCTCCATTGACGCGGATCCACTCAACTTGATCTGGGTGGCGAATACGTTCAAGAACAGCGTAGTGTTTCCCTACCTTCTGTGCGTCCAAACCCCCATCCCACATGACCTTGCAGCCACGCCTCTTGCTGACAATCATCCTCCCCTCACAGCATCGTCGCCATAATCCTCGCCTTCGGCACCTTCCTCCTCCTCGCCACTTTCCCGGGCTGGCACGAAGAACACGACGCCAACACTGGCTCCGACATCGACATCAAACCCTTCCCCTCGCGCCCCGTCTCGCAAGTCGCCCTCGCCCTAATCTTCATCTCCTCCATCTTCGTCCTCGTCTCCGTCCTCTGGCAACACACGGCGTCCGTGGCGGCGGCGCAGGTCGCCCAAGACTTCGGGAATGGAAGCGTCAAGTCCGGGGTGGGCACGGCGGCGATGGTGTTGGGATGGTTTGGGTTCGCGTTGTTGATTATTGTCACGGTGGGATTGTTGGTGATGATTTTGAGTATTCATCTGTTGGATAAGTTGACGGATGAGTGAGTGATGCATGAAATGAATGAGTTGGGGTTTCGAAGAGTTACGATTGGTGAGAGAGAAAGATGAGAGAGGGAGGGAGAGAGAGAGGAGAGAGAGAGAGAGAGAGACTGGACACGAGAGTGAACGAAATGTACATGACGGGGCAGCAAGGACGGGAAGGGGAGGATATCACTGCAACGCAGCAGCCCACGAGATGGGGGAACACTGAGCTATCTGTCTGCATGCATGAACAAAGAGGACAAGAAGAGCAAGAAGTGTACACGAAAATTTTGACCCACACAAAGGTCATGGGAACTTTCAACGGCATCGTCCTTGGACAGGATTTCACTTTACAACAATACTGTGTCAACGACAGACAGCGGGCGGCATTGGAGATGGCGTTTTTGGGGGGGGGGTTCACGATCTGCTTGCGATACATCGAGGGCATTGGCTGGTCAGCCGGTTGAAGTGGAAAGGAGGACATATCCCTCGAACACCCGCACGCATATGGTGTCTTGATAGAGAGAGAGTGTGTGGTGTAAATACCCAAGAATGCAATCGGGACTGCGACTGCAGTATGTTGCGGCCTCGAAGGTGGCTCAAGTCTCTTTACTCCTCGTCTGTGACTCTCATTCCAGAGACCTTGGCATGGTCCTGTCGTCCACGTCCTGTTATGCCTGATAACTGAAGGAGTGGTATACAGCCTCTCGCCGAAAGGCTTCAATGATGATGATCTCCAGTCAGCTTCGAGATGTCACATACCAAGTCACGACATTTGAAACAGCGTGGAGACAGGTTTTGGTGTGCCAAAGGCATCCATTCATTTCATTCTCACTTTTGATGATCAAATCTTCTTGACCGTACCGCATGCAAAGGAAAAGCAAGGCCCATCGGTTTCATTTTTGGGCCAAATCAAATCTCATGCTCGCGCTTTTCCAATTCTCTCATCATCCAGCCACCCACAGGCAGCAAACAAATCGCTGATCGCAAAGTCATCCCTCATATCTCATCCCTCGTCGCTCGTCACCATGAAATCAGGAAAGAAGTTGGAGTGGTAGTGTCATCTTTAGATGTACCACATGGAGGTGCAGATGGCACCCTGGTTGGGCATGTGCAAAAGCTTCTTGAAGTCGGTCGGGACGCCGGACGAAGTGTTGCCCTGAGAGCCCGAGCCCGAGGCAGCCTTGGAGGGAGCAGGGTCGGAGGCACCCCAGTCAGCCTCGTGAGGCACAGCGCGGTTGGAGGCCAAGTGGGCGTAGTAGATGGCCGGATGAATGGAGACCGGAGTGGTAGCACGAGCGTACTGGTACACATGCTCGTACAGCATAGTGTGGAGGAAGTCATTGGAAACGCCAGCCTCGTTCATCAGCACATAGTAGTGCACAGGGCGAGCTGTACCCTTGAGGGCGTGATGACCACAAAGGTAGAAGTCGTTCTCAATGGGGTTGGTGATGCCGCTCTCCACAAGGGTTCCAGGCAAGGCATTGCCGTTCTTGTCTCCGCGCTCAGGGAAGAAGCGGACGTGATGACGCTTGGAGCCGACGATGACAACAAACTTCGTGTTGTTGTTAGGATCAGCCTTCTTGAAGAGAGCCTTCATGTCGGCAACCTCGTACTGAAGCACCTGCTGGTACTGGCCTTCAGATACACCATCGCGAAGGTAGTAGACGGTCTGAGGCAGCTTGCCGTTGCCAACATTGGCCATCCAGTGCTGCACCATAGGCTTGAGCTCATTGTTGATTGTGTCTGATTGGATCATCTCTACACGGTAGCCGTTGGACTGGCAAGCAGCCGCGTAGCGAGTGGCGAGCTTGTCAATGGACACGGTTAGGGCGGCCATGGAAGGAGTCTGAGCGCCGGGGGCGGCGTGGGAGACATCAGCGCCGATGATCATGGACGAGCTGGTGAAGAGGCCAGCCGGACCAGCAGAAGTCTTGCCGATCGCACGGCAGGTAGTGCCACCGAGCTTCGCGTTGAACTTCATGCAGACGTTGGCGATGTATTGTAATTGAGCCTTCTGGGCATGAGCGTACTGCACACACTGGGAGACCACGCCGTAGCGGCACTCGCAAGAGCGCTTGATCTTGCCATAGGTAACAGAGTCCTTGTCAGGCAGAATGAACATCAACATCTGAGGTCGAGCACTGGACTGAGTGCCGGCGGCATTCCAAGCAGCAGTGACCCAGTTGGCGGCATCATCACCGGATGCGAGCGACATGGCAGGGTTCTTGTTCTCCACCTTGCCACCAAGGCCAATGTAGCCCTTGCAGAATTCTGAGATCCACTTCTCAATAACAGCCTTGTCGGGCTTGCCGCCGCGACGACCAGAGATGACGCATACAGCCCAGGACTTAAGAGGCGTGGTGTTGGGAAGAAGGAACTTCTTGCCCTTCAAGTCCCATCGACCGGAGGTGCCGGGGTTGGCGTCACCAGCGGCGTACTTGACTTTGGGAGCGGTCAGGAGTCGGGAGTCGGCGACGGTCTTCTTAGGGTTGACCTTGACACCGTACTTCTGAAGGTACGGGTCCTCGTGCCACGACAACATCTTCAGCCCATGCTCGATAGCGCCCCAGCGCTCGGGTGGCGCAGTAACGGCAAACTTGATCATGTTTGAGGTCTGACGCTCGTCCATCTTGAAGTTGTAGCGCTGGTTCTCCTTGATAGTGAGAACCTCCATAGGAAGGTAGGTGTTCTTGCCCTTGGTCATCTTGACGAGCGGCAAGTCAGGGAAGTTAAGTCGAATCTTGTACTCCTTGGCGAAAAAATCGTAGACGGAGACCATGGTTCCATCCTTGTCGAACTTCTGGTTGCGAGCGGTAGTAAAGGAGAAACGCTCGATGCAGTAACGGTCAATCTCGTTCTTGCCGCGATGAGAGGCGTAGACGTGGACCTTGCGAAGCTTCTTCAGTGCCTGGGCAGCGCGGCCGTTCTGACCAGTCTTCGTCAACATGGCTGAGAGATCAGCAACATCGCGTGCTCCAACGACCTTGACCGCGGCGAGGGTGAGGACCGAAGAGGTCCAGAAAGTGCCGTTGGCGACGTCCAGGTTGATAGAGAGACGACCGGGGTGCACTAGGCGGAGAGATTGGTAGACGCCCTTGAAGGCCTCCACACCACTGCCGAGATCGAAGCGAGACTCGCCCTTGGCGAAGAAGGCGCGCTTGACTGGAGTGTACTTCAAGCGCGGATAGTGGCGGAGAAGGTGGTCGAAGAAGTTGATGGCTTCAAGACAGCCATTGTCGAAAGACGCCTTGCCCTGAAGATGGGCCTTGAGAGTGTCGAAGCGGACCGTGTTGGTCTGTCGAATGACGACGCGGAAGGTGTTCTTCTTGGGGTCTTTGCCAGGTGGGCGACCCTCCTCCTCATCGAGGTTGACGTCGATGCGAACCTCACGATCAATGGGCTTGTCACTCCACATAAGCTTGTTGCCGTCGAAGATTGCCTTCTGGCCGACGGCAGCCTGGACAGACTTCGATTCCCACACCTTGGCGATAGCACCGCGCTTCTCATCGCCCTTGCCAACGGTAACATCGAACTGGTACACCGGCTTGTCCGGAAAGTTCTCGACGTGGAAGGTGTTCAAGCCGACCTTGATAGCTGCGCCGAGCTTAGATGGACCTGGACGGGTGGGAAGGTTGGTGGAAACCTCCTGGCCATGAATGGTTGACCAAGCGTAGCCGCCAAGGTCGAGGTTACGAGGATCGACGACAACCTTCGAGGTGTTGGGGTTGCGGCCGCCACTCAAGCCAGCTGGCGCTTCATCGTTGTTGCCATCGAAGCCTTGGCCACGATTGCTCCTACCGCCGCGAGATGGCGCGACCGAACGAGAGTCGGACATGACAGACCGCGAGGCCTTGCCGGAGGAAGAGTTCTCGCCACTGGATGAGCGATTGGCTTGAGAGGGAGTCGCGGCGGCGCGCTCTTTGGTCACACGGTTCTTGGCGGCACCGGCCATGATGACTGTGCGTTGGGTTGTGTGTTTGAGAGTGAACTGGAGAAGATGTTAGATGGATTGCTCAATGCATGCGGTGATGAAGTCGAGTGGTGTGATGTGTAGATGTGAAGGACGTGTAGAAGTGTTGATGCAGCGTTTGATGGCAGCGGAGCAAGTCAAGTCTGATGCTTGTGACGGCAGCGCAGACAAGCTTGAGGATAAACTCGCATTGACACGGTCGACCGCCAAGTCGACCACATGTGACGGGTGCAACTCGAGCGAGCCACCTTCGATGAAGAAGACTGCCGCAGCGAGCGTGATGATGGGAAGATGTGCAGATGGGGATGCCGCTGGCGCGGTGGGCGCGCTGATGAGACAACGTACCTGAGGGCAGCTTGACGCTGAGAAGTTTGGAGTGTGGTGATGTGTGATGGAGATGGAAGAGTGGTGGAGGATGTGGAAGTTGAGAGGTGTGGGATGAAGAAGAGAGGGTTGAAAGTGGTCGAAGGTGGCTGTTTTGTGCTCAGAGCTGCCGATTGAGGGACCGTGCGTTGAGGGGACGGCGGCGGCGGGCGTGTGATCGAAGATTCACGGTCCTCGGCTGCTGATGCTTGTGATACCAATGATGGTGAGAAGCTCGTGCTGATGCGAGTGCGTTGGAACGCTGGTGATGGGTGGTGTCGAGGGTGGTGAGGCTCAGAAGCTGAGAATTGAGATTCAAAAGTGAGCTAGGTGAGCCCCAAACAATCAGCTTGGCGAGTCTGTTTACGATCGGCAAGAGGTCCGGCGGGAAGGTGCAGCTGAGGCAGGAGTCCTACGGGAGGCGAGATTGCAATGAGGTATCCCGTGAAGCATTAGACCTTGGCATAGTCCAGCGTACTACGATTCAATACGAAGAGGCTCCAAGGTATCGTGTTCTCCAGTGAGTCAGAACGCATAGTCTGTAGGCACTCAAGAAGACAAGCACACTGCAGCTAGCCAGCCCAGGTCGGTGGCGGCTCTCTAAGGTAGCAGCCAGCCTCCAGTGCAGAAGACTGAGACTCGACTTCGCCGCGCCCTTTCTCCTGCATCGCAAGAAGCCGAGTAGACTCTCGGTGACACCCGTTGGCTAAGGATGATTAGGTCCAGGCGACTGATGCGGCGGAGAAAGAGCCACTGGCAGGTTCGAGATCCTGCCATCCTCCATCAAGAGAACAACAAGGCTGACGACCATGATGAAGCAAGCAGTGCACGTCGACCCTGTTCGTCGGAAAAAGCGCATCGCCATGACACGCCGGCAACATCCCATGGGATCATCGGAATGGGAAGGTACTCCAAGAACTTCATCGATCAATTCGCCATCCTCCGCGACACGAAGACCTTGCAGCAGAGGAGGAGACTCGCAAGGAGACCATGTCGACGGCATTGAGCAAGCAGCTTTCATCGAACGCGAGACCATATCCCAAAATTGAAGTCCGGCAGCGATACGACCAACGCGATTGAGCGGAGAGAGCAATGCACCTGGTGCCTCCGGTAGAAGAGACTCGCATGGAGAACGCGCGGACGGGACTGAGCAAGAAGCTTTCCTCGAAGGCGAGGCCGCTCTCCGTTCCTAGAGTCCAGCGGGCAAACAACACAACTCCAGGCTATGCTCGAAGCGGAGGAACAGTAGGGGCAACATACCCAGTGCCAAAGTGACGAGGACAGCGACGAGGACAGCGACGACTCTGATACGTCTTCGGGATGAAGACTGTCGTAGCACACTCACAACTTTGACCCCGGCTTGGAGAATGATGCCCCACTGGTGGCAGCGAGCAGTTGGAGCGCATTGCCCAATTTCCGAATCGTAGCAAGAGACCGGCGAGGCAACTTCCAGACCATACCAGCGCCGACAAGGACACGACAAACAACAACTCGAATCCTCCCGGGAAAAGACATACGACACAACGGTAGCGACAGGCACAGGCACAGCCGGCGTCGAGCTTGATATCTTGCAATCATGCTCAGCAAATGTGGACCATCTCTCCTGGCAGACGCTTTCCTTCCAGGGGAATGGGATCCAGGCTATACTCTCAGATGAAGGCAAGAAGCAAGAAGCGTTGGCGGCCAAAGCGGTCCCGGTGACATTGCTCAGCAGACTCATCTCGGTATCGTGGGTCCAAAAGCGCCGCTCTCAACAAGTGTGAAAGCCGGCCAAGGGCATGCATTCGTCCTTGGGATGTCAAATGGATCCATCGGTAAATCGGGACACCACGACAGGATCTCTGCCATATGTCTCCCAACCAGCTTCCAATATTCTCACCCCAAGGTCCATACGAGAATCGTAACAGGAACCTGTCCTGTCCTGGACCGGCAGTACCTTTGCCAACCCACAATGGCAAATATACACCTCCAGCGAGTATCGACCGTCCCTCGAAGGGCTTCCCGGCTCCTGTCCAACGGGGCATGCTCCCAGTCGCCAGCAAGGCAGGTATACCTAGAAGGCCTCAACCCCACTCCAAGCCTTGTAATTCTCTCTTCCACGTCCCTCCTCCAGCAGCAGCGGGAGACACTGCATCCGGCACCACCCAAAGCTCTCCGAGTCTCTAGACTACCAATTTTGCTTCATCCCACAGCAAAAAGTACGAAAGCCGCTCCTGGGCTCGGTCATCCATCGAAACGTGCCAGTGCGGAGGAGATTCGTCGGTCGCAGCCACCCATCGAAGCGTGCCCATTCGGAGAGGGACTCGTCGGTCGCAAGCCCGTCATCGTCTGCATCGCCATCAAGGCGAAAAGGTCAGCGTACACCGACGGTCGAACTTACCAGTTCACACCGCGCCCTAGGCCTGTCTTCCAGCGGTGCAATGGCCTCGAACAGGCGCGGAGCTTCGTCGTCAAGAACCATTGCGGTGGCTGTGAGCTCGCACTTGGAACTGACCTGCCCTTTGCTCACTTCCCAGCACCTCCGCGACGAAGAGGCATGACACCAACTGGCTACACCATCACATCAGAGACCGTCCAAATCACCATGCAATCACCACACTCCTCCTCCTCCTCTTCACCCGCTCACCCAACTGCTCCCCATAAAACGCCGTCGTAGCGTCCACCGCTCCTCGTCTCCTCTCAACGCGAAACTGCATCTCCCCCAGAGCAGCGGCGAGAATCCTGACCTCACCTCACACATTGCGCGCAAAGACAGCGACTTGCAGTGTTGGCGCAGTCTCGAGTCTTTGTGTCGTCGAGGACATGATGGTTGTATGCAGTGAGGTTAACCTTTAGACTCGAGAGCCTCGGACTCGGCTCGGATCACCAAGGCCCAAAAGTCTGACGCCACAGTTTGGCTCGTGGAAAGTTCAAAGACCAATGGGCTGTGGCTGTGCGGGGACTTTGAGCCTGGAGTTTGCGTTTTCGGGGGAGATGGGAGAGGGTGATGGGAGAGATGGGAGATTTGTTTGAAAAGATACCTCTGTGCTTTCCGAGTGAGGGTAAGTTTTACGCTGAAAGCGAGAGAGTTGGAGTATGGAGCGGGAAAGAGATACCTACCTAGTTCAGCTTTTGGACACGAGTCCAGGTAGGTACCCAGTTCTACAGCATTGCAAGAACATGTGGAACCTCGCCATCAACGCCATTGCCACCTGCAACGCAGACCGACAACTCTGTAGAAGGTTTCGAGCGTGAGCTCCATCCATTCATGAGGTGATAGAAACAGGACACGTACTTTTAAAGAACTTGACCATAAAATTCAATTTTGAAGAGAACAATATACAAACCTCGCTGCCAACGCTACATATACACTAAAACACACACAATCCCAAACCCCCTTCGCATCAAACTCATGCACTCCCCTTCCCCAGTCCGCCACCCCCTTCCCCCCTACCGCCTCTCACTCTTCCTCCTTCTCCCATTCAAGGCCACCGGAGCCACATGCCCATTCCCAACCCCGGATCCCACCACCCCATCCGCCTTCCTCTCCTCCGTCAACAACTTCCACAACTGCCCAATGCTCACCCTCTGCATCGGCAGCATGCTGTACTGCAAGCTATAAAGGCTCTTTCGATGGATCGGCGGCACGAATTGTCCGGACACGAGACACAAGAAGACGCGGGGGGAGAGGTAGTGTTTTCGGAGACGATGGCCGAGTTGGGCGTATTGGGAGAAGGTCTGGGAGAGAGGGAGGGGGACGGACTGGGAGGATGTTAGTCTTGGATTACATGGCGGATGGATCGGGTCTGTGCTGACCTGTAACTTGATGTATGATGTTCGCGCGGGTGGTGATGATGTTCCAGATGCAGATGATGCAGAAGATGACGAAGAAAGCAACGCGCGAGGGGTATCTTGCATTTCAAAACGAATGCCGCCGGGTAAACGCCGGGAGTCTTTGACGCGGAGCATCAATGCGAACAGCGGGAAGTGATTGAGAACAGCCAGCCAAGTGTCCAATGCGGCTTTCAATGCGATGATGCCCATTCTCGCTCCCGCAAATGTGGCGTAAAAGACGGCCACGGTTGGTAGGAGGAAGAAGAGGAGTGTGAAGAGAATGGTGCCCAGTAGTAGTTGATCCAAATCGTAATCGCAGCTGTCGATGCGATTGCGGAGGACGTTGCGCTTTTTGCCACGGAAGAGGTGGAAGAGCGAGATGATGATCGTAAGCTGCCAGTTGTAGATGCGGGCGGATGCGATGTAGAAGGAGTAGATGTGCAGCGTGAGGAGCGAGAGCAAGTCGGAGAACATTGCAATCGGTAGACTGGCGCCGGCGAAGCTGGATACGCCAATCAGGCGGATCACATATGGCAGCGTTGGCCTGAGTTGTGTCATGCAGCCGTTCCAGTATTCAATCACCCAGAGGAAGAGGTCTCCCAGGAATCTGGCCAGCTCGGTGTTCAACTTCAGTCCAGCTGGGTAGTCCATGAGCCAAGTGAGCATTTGCTGGAGCCCCTCGACTGCATATGTGGTCATTACTTTGTCCAGCTGCGATGCAACAAAGTCAACATTCTCGATGATGTACGATCCCAATGCAATGCCAATTATCACGTCGTTCGCGACGAGCCAAAGACTGTTGAAGAAGCGAATGTAGTCCGGATGGCTGTTCGTGATGCTCTCCCAGTCACTTCGCCTATTATGCAGGGTCACATATTGATCAGGCCAATAGCAGAATTGCTGCAGTCGAATGTCGACTTGCTGTGCAGAGGCCGAGATGTCTCTCAAAGCAGCACGGCCTGTCGGTCTCCAGTCCAGTAGGATAAGAAGCGCTTCTGCGGCCACGCGAAGAATCATCAAGTAGAGGATGAACACCTGCGAAGCGAACGGCCAGATGTGGTCCTTGAAAGCCTGCTTCGACCAGAGCAGAATGAAGTCCCACAGATTCGTTGCGGATTCCACCACTCGCTCGCTGACGCTCATGGCTCGTTTCGTCCTCATGCCAATCATGCCGATATTCTGTTGCATCAACGCATTGAGCTCGGCCGAGCAATTCATCTGAATAATGATTGTATTGAGTGCCAGCTCTTTCTGAGTTCGAGGATGGTTCACCACAGTATGTAACTTCAATTTCTCCACAAGCTTCTCCTGTCTTATCCTTTCGCGCTCTTCGTCTTTGTCGATCCTGACCTGTTTATCTCCCAACGCGAGTGATATTGGCGTGAGGGAAAGGTATTGCATGCGCTTCGGATCGGGTCGAATGAATGTCACAATCTGGATCGTGATCGGAGCATCTTCCGGACAATCGACTCGGGGTATTGTACTTCGCGATACTGTGTGCAAAGACAAGAGGTTCGGGTCAAAGGTCGTGGCCGATGTCTCTGAATTGAGGGTTCCAATCACTTCCAGTGGCCGCCCACCACAATGCGCGGTGATCTTATCTATCGAATGAGGACAGCCGCGGAATAGTGATCGCATTCGCAGTGCATGGTCGGTATTTCGCACCTGTCACAAGGTCAATTTTGGCTGCAAGGCCGACTGCGCGTTCTACTCACGTCGACTCCCTGAAGTATGCAGATGACCGTCACGTCCAGCTCCGAGTTCCTCCACCCGATGAGGACTCCTGGTAGGGCATCTCTGGGCGCGTCAGACGGCCAGAATACACGCATCAACCCATGGTTTCGTGTGGGCATGCTCCCATTGCGGAAGCAACTAGAACGAGCCGCGACGCCTCAGCTGTTCTCGAGCTGATAGACCTGGAGTGTCGATCGTACGCGGATGCTGGAGAAGGAGATCAGAAGTGTCCCCGAGTGCGGCGGGCACGGGTTGGAAACTAACGAGCTCGGCCTCTCGCGCCGCAATGCGCTCGAGCGGGATGAGGATGAGGACGAAGAAGATGGTGAGAACCGCGAAACCCTTGAGGGCTCGTGTCTATTGTCACGTCAGCCCATTGTCCATATACTGAAGTCGGCCTTGAAGTCGTACAACAACGGAATGGTCCCAGGCGAAGAGTGCGAGCTCGATCAATTGCGCGACGAGGTCCCAGCGAGCTGTGACGTAGCCCGAACAAAACACTAAGAGGGTCAAGATCGAGACTGGATGCATGTGTGGGATATGCTTAATGGCACGGTCGGGAGACTGGACGCATAGTCGTCGACCGTCGGAGAGTTGTGTGAAGGATATCGCTGGAGCAATGTGCAAGATGCAGTGGACAATGGGAAGAAGTGGAGAGGAGATGCGTCCCGAAGCACGGCAAAGCAGTAGCGCGTGTGGCGGACTTGACGACCAACACGGTAGGTAAGAAGATGAAAGTCAAGATTGACCTCGTCGTCGCCCTGTCTTCCTCGCCCGTCTCTCCCGGTCTTAGAAATTGCGCATATCGCGTCGCCGTTCAGCTGCTGCGGAAGACGCCACACGGAGGACTGCAGGGAGAAGTATCAATCTTCCGTCTTGGAATTCAATGGCCCTGGAAGAATGTCGACCGCGCGGACAGACAGTTCCATGGGGCTCGCTTACGGCCCGGCCCTTGACCGCGAACGAACCTTGGCTATATTGACCAGCAACTTCAACGTGACTTTCTTTGTAGATACGACAACACTTTCGACCGGAATACTCCGAGAGACCGGATCATCTCCACTTCAAGACAACCAGGAGACTGCGCATGCTGGAAGAGATCAGTCCAGAAAAACTGCTCGTCAAGCACCGCAGCCACGATATTTGGTACACGTCTTGGTCTTCGCCCTTGAATCCCGAGGACTGCTGGGTAGAGTCTAGATTGTCATCTCTGCGCTGGACCATTGAAGCGAAATCAGTCTTCGTCGGACAGCCTCTCAGCTTGCGCAATGAGAAGATAGTGCGCTCAATCAGTAGCCAGCATGTACGGTCGCCAGAACCGCAGCCGCGAGGTCTGCAAGTTTTTCCTCGAAGGAAGGTGCAGATTTGGGAGTAGGTTATTGTCCATACGCGCTGCCTACGGTACATGCTGAACGATATGAAGACGACTGCAAGTTCGAACACCCGGCGAATCAAGCACCGCAATCCAACAATTCAAATCGATTTGCGCCTTTGCAGAATCCCGCCAACAACAACCAACGCGGAAGATCGGGCGCTGCCAGTGGTAAGAGACCCGTTTATGAGCCTTCGTGCGACCTTCATCAAATAATCATCCTTTAACATATGTACTCAGAGCCGAAACAAGAGGCGTACGTAACGTCAGACCTCGTAGATGAGACTTCGCGGAGCTGATCACAAGCAGATTCAATGTCACAGCGGAGGGCATTCGTCTAGACTTGACTGAAGCGAGTCAAAAAGGAGAGAGGCCACAATGGCAATTTTCCTCGTATGGGCCTGGGATTTGTGCGCCTAAGCAATTGCTGGAGGGTCCTAACGTGGAGATGAGCGAGGAGGAGATGCGAGTAATGTGCTATCTCGCCAAAGCGACAGGAAGATTGCAAGAATACGTGAGAAGCTGGGCCCTCTCTCCCGCGATTCGATGTCCGCTAATGGTAACAGGATGCACACGTGAACGGACTTCGAGCAGGAATCAATCAACAAGTGCAAGCGGTCTTGCAGGATCCCGAAGGCGCCAAGAAATACGTTCAGGACGGCCAAAATCAGCATCCAAATCGCAACGATATGGCGCAGTCTACGGCTGATGTGTTCCCGTGGGTCAATAGACCAAGACTTCCCGCAGCAGGATTTAGCCAAGCTGGATCGAACAGTGGGACAGCATTCGGTCAGCTCTCTGCGCCTCGACCGTCTGGAGGTTTTGGTCAACCGTCTAGCATGGGAGGATCCGGTGGATTTGGATCAGCTGGGCTGGGCACTGGAGCTACGAGTGCATTCGGGCAGCCATCGAATCTCGCCGCAAAGCCGCCAGCTTTTGGTCAGCCAGCGTTCGGTGCGCCCTCGCAACCCGCCGCCGGTGGGTTTGGTCAGCCCTCAGCTTTCGGTGCCGCGGCACAGCAACCTGGGCAGTCTACATTCGGTCAACCATCTGCACCTGCCCCAGCGTTCGGACAGAGTGCGTTCGGTCAGCCGTCCAAGCCAGCTGCAAGTGCATTTGGCCAACCATCGTTCGGGCAGGCTGCTCAGCCAGCTTTTGGTCAAGCCTCGCAGCCCGCTGCCGGAGGATTTGGCCAACCATCACAATCCGCTGCCGCCGGAGCATTCGGTCAGCCATCACAACCAGGAGGCGGGTTCGGGCAAGCCAGCAAACCCGCATTTGGCCAAGCTACCCAGCCATCAACAGGGTTCGGTCAACCTTCCCAGCCAAGTTCAGCTTTCGGCCAACCTTCAAAACCATCATCAGGCTTCGGCCAGTCGTCACAACCCTCCAACGCCTTCGGCCAAGCGTCTCAACCATCAGGATTCGGGCGACCCTCCCCCTTCGCCCAAGCAGCCCAACAACCTACACAAACCGGCTTCGGTTCACTCGGCAACCCCAGCAACGCGACCACCGCAGCGCCACAAAGCAACGGCTTAGCCCAACCCGTCGCTCCACGACCAACACAATGGAACGGCAGACCAGTGCAATACGACCAAACGACGCAAGTGCCGTTCATTACGAACCCGCAGACCAACGCCAAACAGCGCATCTGGTTCCTTGATGGACCACCTACTGGTTCGGCGGCAGACACGGAGGCGCCGACTGAAGCGTACGAGGGCGAGAATGGACTCAAGCTGAAGGAGTTTTATGAGCATGTGAGGACGACGGGGACGTTCAAGGATGGTTTCATGCCGGAGATCCCGCCGAAACGGGAATGGGTCAGTTTTGATTTTTGAGGGGGTTTTGACAGAGAGGACGAGAGGGAGGGGGGATCATACTACGAGGACTGTTTCATCTTGAGCGTGCAGACATGTTGGCGGGGCGTTGCCTAGGTGCGAGGGAACATCATCGAAGACCAGAGCTAAATCGACGGGGAAGAATAGACGAGAACGGCACAAGTGGACGAGGGACGTAACATATAATTTCAGAAAGGCAGGTAACCTTGCTTCTGTGGCTCCGCTCAAACCGCAACACACAACTTGGGACTCCAGTAGCTTGCTTGGATTTGTACAGTGAGAGAGCCGGAGAAAGGGAGCATTTGTTGCTTGCCCTGGACAGAACACGTACAACCCTCGGACTTAGATCTCCACTCTCGCGCGCGTACTGCACATTCCATTGCACACTCGGAGCAGCTCGTGGAGCCCGCTTCAAGCTGTGCGTAGTCAGACTCACGGGTGCAGGGACGTTTTCAAAGGGCACGTGGACGACGAAGAGGTACGGGGTATGTTTAGCAGGACAAAACTTGACAGTTACCCACTTCCTTCAGCACAACATCGGTCCTGTCGGGAGGAACGTGAGCGGTGATACGCACAGTCGATTTCGTGTGTTGAAGATGACCTACACTGAGATACGTGATCATTCTCGTTCGAAATTTGGTTCGATTTGGGATTGGTCTCTAGCGTGCCTGCAGTGCTGTGCTTCACTTACTAGGCTTTTAGGGTCGTGACATAGCCGTGCGACCTGACGTTCGGCGGGAACTGCTTGCAAGTCCTCTCGGGCAAGTGATCTTCACCGCAAAGCCCAATTATCCGTCGACGCCTTGAAAGGCTCCTCTCTTTCGTCCCTCATTTCTCAGCCCTACCCGCTCATTCTCCATCTTCCAATCCGGGCGGGCCAGACTTGCCCATTTGTCTCGCCTTGAGCATCTCGTCGCAGAGCAGCAGGTTTGATGCAATACCCGTTGAGCTCGCGATCGAATTTCTCAGCACCCTGAAACTGTCGTAGATACCCTGTTGTACGGGATCCATAGGCTCGCCGAGTGTGAGGTCCAGACCGGCGACATGACCTTCAGCGTGCTCGTCCTGGAGGGTCGCGACTGAGATATTGATTAGCATTGAAAAACACGTATTGCATTTGTCTTCGACTTACTGCAGTCCTGAATATCATGCCCACTGTTCGCCGCCAACGTCTTGGGAATGATGAGCAGCGCATCTGCAAATGCAGAAACACCCCACTTCGCCTTGCCCTTGACCTGCTTCCGGAACTCATCCGAATTGAGATGTCTCGCGCACGCAATCTGGAAAGCTCCACCACCGGGCACCACACTGCCGTCCACAATCATGTTGTACACCGATCTTAATCCATCACGGACCGCATCCTTGATCTGGGTAATAGTGTGTGCGTTGGGGCCCTTGATGAGTATGGTCACAGATTTGGGGTCCTTCACCTCCTCGATGAATGTGTACTTCTCCTCTCCCAATTGGTGCTCATAGACGTGACCGGCCCAGCCGAGGATGTCTGGGGAGAGGTCGTCTGCAGAGTTTTGTGCCGTACCGCCGCAGATGAGTTGGAGACGCTCCATGTTTCGGCGCTTGGCGCGGCGGAGAGCGAAGATGCCGTTCTTGACGAGGACATCGAGGGAGAGCGGGTCGATGCCCTTCTGGTTGACCACGACGAAGCCCTTGGATGGGTCATCTCCACATACCTCCTTCTTCAACTCCACGATCTTGCGAAGCTTGTCATCCACAAATCGACGCTCGCTCTCGACAAGTTTGTCTCTCTGCTCTGCGCTGGAATAGTAGAATCCACTGTTGATCTCGCTCTTTTCGTATTCCAAGCTGACGTTGAGGGTGAGGACGAATGCATTCTTGACATCTTTGGGCATGTCTGGGTGACGGGCGCCGTGATCTAATGCGAGACCACGGATGAGCTGGGTGTCTGCGGCTGTGCGGTGTTGCATGGTCATGATTTCAATCATGTGCAAGTCGGGCTTCGCAGGAGCTTCGTAGATTGCAAGAACAGCGTCAACGATGTCGGGTGTCAGCTGCTCGGCGAGGGTGGCATTGATCTTGGTGGAGAGCGATGTGCGGGCAACAGAGAGGAGGAGTTCGCGGTCGACTTCTTTCGGGAGCTTGAACGAGTCCAGGAATCTTAGTGTCTCGTTCTTGGCCACCTCGTATCCGTCTGTGATCACTCTTGGATGCAGGCCTTCGCTGATGTAGCGATCTGCTTGCTTCAGCAACTCTCCCACCAGCATAACCACACTTGTTGTGCCATCTCCACAGATCTCGTCTTGTGCAGTCGCAGCTCGCGCAATCATCACAGCCGTCGGGTTCTGAATTTGCATCTCTTTCAACAGCACGCTGCCGTCCTTG
The DNA here is from genome assembly GCA_000223825.2 of Zymoseptoria passerinii SP63. Classification (NCBI taxonomy): domain Eukaryota; kingdom Fungi; phylum Ascomycota; class Dothideomycetes; order Mycosphaerellales; family Mycosphaerellaceae; genus Zymoseptoria; species Zymoseptoria passerinii. Next base: position 29,106 of record AFIY01000783.1, read on the forward strand.
GTGAGCTTGATGCCTCCTGCGCCATCGACCAGCATTTTGAGGGTGCCCGTTGGACCCAGGTTTGAGGAGAGAACATCCTTGAGACCTTCTCCGGCGTTGATGTTGACTCGGAGAGCCTCGCCGCGGCGTCTTGACTCCGCTTTGGGGTTGAGTAGTTGTGCAGCGGACATTGTGTATGAGGGCGGAGATGGTGTGTTGACTTGGTAGAAGTTTCGCTGGGGAGCTTTGGGAGGTCGCGTTGGCTTTCCCGCGTTCGCAAAAATGTCGGCGGAGTCAGGTCCGCTCGAGTTTGGCGCTCTTAGTCACCCGAAATATTACAATCTCTGGATCTCACTCCATCAATCACACTTCTTCACCAACATTCACTACCAGTACGCCGACATGGATTCCGAGGAGAGACCTACCAAGATGCGCAAGCTGGACAGCAATGAGGCGGACGTCTCAGCCAATGCTCTGCCCCACTCAGAAGCCGACATGCCTACCAATGCAGCACCAGCGGCTCAGAAAGAACAAGACATCTCCCCAGAAGTTACCACCAATCCACTCTCGAAGGACGCCGAAGCCTTCCTCCCGGATCCAACAACCGTCGCTCCCATGCTAGACTCCACCCCCTCCACAACAACCGACCCACCCCTCTCCAAATCCCAACAAAAGAAACTCAAACGCCGCGCCGAATGGGAACTCAAACGCGAAGACCGCAAAATCTTCCGCAAGGAAAAGCAGGTCGCCAAACGCGAGCGCGCCAAAGCTCAAAAGGCCGCCATTGCAGCCGACCCCAACGCTATTCCACCGGTTCCGAAACCCCAACCGCCGCGTGCGGTGCAGCTACCCATCACGATCCTTATTGACTGTAACTTTGACGAGTTGATGCATGAAGGCGAGCGCACGAGTTTGAGTTCGCAGATTACGAGGTGTTATTCTGATAACAAGAACTCTCCATTCCGGGCGCATCTGGCGATCTGTTCGTTTGGTGGGAAGTTGAAGGAGAGGTTTGATAATGTTCTACTGAAAACTTACCTGAGTTGGAAAGGGGTGAGGACGTTTCCGGAAGGATTCGTGGAGGTGGCGGAGAAGGCGAAGGAGTGGATGGGCAGTGAGCAGGGCGGGAAGTTGAAGGGTGTCTTTGGGGAGGCGGACGACCACAGTGAGGAGGAGATCGAGAAGTTGAAGGCACAGGGCGAGGTGGTGTATTTGACTTCTGAGGCGAGTGAGGATTTGACGGAGTTGAAGCCGTATAGTACGTACATCATTGGTGGCTTGGTGGACAAGAATCGCGAAAAGGGGATTTGCTTCAAGAGGGCGAGGAAGGCCGGGATCAAGACTGCGAGGCTGCCGATCGGGGAATTCATGGACATGCAGAGCCGAAAGGTATTGGCGACGAACCACGTCAATGAGATTATGATGAAGTGGTTGGAGTGTGGAGATTGGGCTGCGGCGTTTATGAAGGCGATTCCGAAAAGGAAGGGCGGCAGGCTGAAGGGTGAGGGTGCTGAGGACGACGACAAGGATGGGAATGCCGAGGGGAGCAAGAACGGCGGCGATGACGAGGCCGATGGGGAAGCTGACGAGTGTGGCGACGATAACGATGACGGCGGTGTCGCTCTGCCGGTGAATGCGGAGAGCAACAATAAGCAACAGCCGAATTCGGGCGCAGAGGCGAGCGGCAATTTCGTCAAAAACGAAGACGTCGAAGGCGAAACGAATGCGCTCGATCCCGCGAAGCCAGAGGCAGTCGAAGGAAGCGCTGATCACGGCCGAGAGGAGACAACCTCTGCATAGAATGGAGAGAATGATTTTTGGAAGTGCAGCGACTACCGCTGCGCTCGCAGAAAAGCCACAGCGATGCAGCGACTTGGTCTGCGAAACAATTTTCAATGAACGTTGATGAAGCGAGCGCCGAGAAGTCTTATGCAATACCATCAGGAAGAACAATACAGTAGTCGGCGAACGACTCCGCGATTGATGACGAACATCTCCACCGAAGTACTTGCATCATAGACTGCGCTGAACACTAACTGCCTTCCCTCCCCTCTACTCACTCCTAACACTCCCCGCATCATCGTCCTCCTCGCCCATAATCTGCCCCACCAAAAACACCCTCTCCAAAGCATCATTAAACAACCCCGGACCCCAAAGCTCATCCTCCCTACCCTTCCCCTTCCGACTCAACTTCTTCCCCGAACCCTCACTGTACTCGTCGAAAAACTCCTCATAAGTCATCAACACCTGATCCCTCACCGCCGCAACCAACGTCTCCCTCGTTCTCGCGTCATCCACAAACGCCTCCAATTTTGCCCGCAGGAGGGGCACGTCCTTTTCTGCCAGTCCGCGGATCGTACGCACGGCTTTTTGGGGGTCGAAGTCGGGTAAGCGCTGGGAAGGGTCGATGGGAGCGGTGATGTGTGTGGCGTAGCTGTTGACAAAGTCGTTGATGACGGCTCGAAGACGGCTGTCGAGTTCGGCTTTGGCGTCGAGCATGTTCTCTACGACTTTGGGGAGGAGGCCGCCGCCTACGGCGCCGCCGACGAGACGGACCCAGGACGCGGGATTCCAGAGACTGCCGCGTTCGCGGAGTTCGTAGAAGGTGTTTGTGTAGGAGGAGAAGTCGAATTGGACTTCGGGGGGGATGAACTCGATGTCGAAGGCGACGATGCTTTGTTTGAGGTGGAGGAGGTGGGTGATGAGGAAGAGTTGGCCGTCTTGAGGAGTCTTCTTGGAGGTGATTTGGTGGCTGGCGGAGATGAGAGCGGCGATTGTCGAATGCACGATTCGGTGGGCGAGGTCGTCGAAGACGGTGCTGTTCACGAGGCGGTAGATGCGGCGGAGAAGCCAGATTGCTTTTCGTAGGGGTGGGTACCATTGTCGAGCTGAGGGAGTGCTGGTGGGCTCGGTAGGGAAGCGTTTGCTGAACATGCTTTCTGCGTCGTCGGTGTCTTCGTCTACGACTATGGGAGTCTTCGGGACTGGAGTGCTTGGAATAGATGGCGCTCGCTTGCCGAAGAGCACTGGGCCGGGTTTGGTGCCATTGGTTGCGGGATCTGATGCTGTACGAGGAGACACCTCGAGGTCTCCCGGCTTGGGCTTGAAGTTCTCAATGCTGTCCCTGAGGACGTTCACTGTCAGGAACACGAGGCGAGTTTGCGCGTCTTCCAGAGCAGGATGGACCAAGCTTGCAAAATCTAACCGTCTCGGTGCAGGACGATCATTGTAGGACGAGTTCGCAGCTGGACTTTCTGCATCACCGTCGTCTGAGTCTACATCCATGTAGCGACCTTGGATCATGGCGCAGAGATCACACAGCTTCTCCATCTTGGTCTCGTGGATGGTTCTCGGGCGTAGATAGTCGTACATCGGCTCCAGTAGGCTTTCGAGAAATTCATACAAGGCTCCTTCAGTCTCAAACCACTCGAACCACAAATCGTACTCGTCCAGAGCAATACCACGCACAAAGCTAAGTGCAGATTTTGCAAAGGCTACGACGTCAGACTGCTGTGGTGTTGCCGCCAGCTCTGCCATCTTCTTTGCGACCAGAGGTAGAACGAGTCGTCCGCGTGTTGTCGAGTAAGATTGGTAGATTTCACGGAGAAGAGAGAAGTATTCCGGCTCGCGTCCGGCATCAACATCGTCTGGAGTGGGCACAGCACGCTTCTGAATCTCGACTCCAAGTGCTTTCATCTCAGGTGCAGGAACACGGAATTTCGCATACAACAGGGCCGAATGCGTGGTTTCTTTCAGCTGCCCGCTCTGTATCCGCTTGCTGATATCGGCTCCAATCTCTCCCAGCGATTTCGTGAAGTGATGCCGGATCAAAGTCAATCCTCGCGTCAACAAGAGGCGATAACGACTCCTGTACGTGGCCGATTCCTTGTGATTTGGATGCGATTCCATGTATTCCAGGCAGTTGTCCAAGTTGAACAGCATCTCCGAGAAGTCCTGCCCTTTCACGAGATTGGCAGCCCCAGGAGCATTGAGGCGTCTCGTCATAGGCTCGATATAGGCGTAGTACTGGGCATTTTCGTCAATGGCATCGGCCAGCGATGTCAGTCGCTTTTGCTCTACGATCAACGACTCGCACTGCTTTCGGAAGGCCTCAGTCTGCTCCTCGACAGCTTTGAACGAATCGGACAAAGTCGACAGCAGAGCGAGGGTGCTGGTCGTAGAAGAGAGCAGATTCTCCAGGTGTGAGTCGGAGAGCTCCAGCTGTTCTTGGTATGTCTGATATTCCCAGTGGCTGTCGTCCAACAGTCGACTCTCCACGTCAGCAAAGTCCGATTCGAATTGGAGTTCGCCGCTGAACCTGTTCCGATCGTGGTCCTTGATCTCCAAGCTCTTCTTACGCCTCAACATAGCATCTTTCCCAGCATCTTTCCTCCGTTGTGCATTCACAACATGGTAGAAGTCGCTGTAGCTCTGAGATCGTCGAGATATGGATGCCTTTAGAGGCCCGCTCCATGCATTGCTCTCCTCCTCTGCGACTTCCTGAATAGGCTCTACGGCGACATCGGCTTTCTCCTCCGCCTAGTATGCGATCAGAATGGCAAGCTTCGTAGTTGGAAGGCACAGCTTACAGGCTGCTGGAGCAGTGAAGCGCGTCGCTTGTGCTGAGGCGGTTCTTTGGACGTCGGCGCCGCTGAGGCAAAGGTATGGAACCAGGCATCGTCCATGGTTCGCCAGCCAGTCCGCGTGTAATGTTTCTTGATCAGATATACACACAATTCCGTTATTGGTACTGGCGTCTCCTCGCGTTCATGTTTCAGGCGTATAACTCGGCATGATTCGACGAAGATCTGAGCACGTTCAATCTTGCAATCTTCCACCACAAACAAGCACAAAAACTCTTCTCCTCAACTACACCTCGAAGTCACCCCGAACCACGCCCGGTCGATGCAGGGTGGATGTGTTACGTCCACGATTATCGCACTTACTCCACCCACTCGGTCGCGGCAAGGTATCCTTGAATGCCCTGCTACGCCATCTGTGGCATGCAAAGTGTTGACCGTCGCCCGGAGGCGATCTCCGCCACCGTGTTCTGTTGTGACAGGATGGACCTCCGCATGGCGGCATACTGTCGGGTCTGACATCACGGATAGGCGCAGCTTATTACAACCTTGGAGCGCGAATCCTGGATGGGGCAGTACACTCCTCTGGACGAGCCCCCAATGCTTCGCCTGATCGATTCCTCGACGCTGCCAATCCTCGGCAGCTCATTGTCACATGTCGTCAAGCGCATTGCCCCGTCTCGGCTAGAGGCTAAATGTATACACGTATCGCGATCCCAAGCCGTGCGGCGGTCAGATTTACTCCGAATTTGCGATGGGGCGGCCGAGCCTCCAACATGCAGACCTGCAGCTTTGGTTGTACTGCGGTGGGGGCCGTGGGGCGACCCATCCTTGCACGTTTCTTCAGTGCTGCAGCATTGGCTGTGCGACGTCGCCAGATACACGCTACTCCATCTGTGTACAGCCAGCCCTGGTCTCCTGCAGCAGAGCCTGAGCTCCAACCAAGATGTCCTATGGTTTTTGCCCATGTGGCAATGCTCAAAATTTCTTGCAGGGTTCAGTCTTGCCCAAAGAAGCAGCAAGGCCCAGCCTCGATCCCGGGCGTCGACGGAGACCTTTTACCGCGCTGCGCCCAAGCTCAAGCATCAAGCAACCTGTGCATTGTCCCAGCGCCAACGTATCACTTTGACAAACGTGGCTCTGTTGCCAGAATGGCCAGAAGCTCCATCCCAGGACAAGTTCAGTCTCCACATCGATGGCGAACGCATACGAAGGAAGTCATCGATCATGCATCCATCAGTCGAGTCACTCCCACTGAAAAGGCTTGCATGTCCCGTTCGCCTTGCTTATTGTGATGAGCCTGCGGAACCTGCATCTCATCATAGCTCTTTTTGCCTGTCATCACAGCTTCTCGACTCTGCACTGCTTTGGCGTGGTCGTCTTCTGTTTGAAGTTTAATTTTGCGGGTTTTGAGACAATGTCGACTTCGTCAGGAAGCAGCACTCAGCGTGCCACTGGAACATACTTCCTGGTAATTGAAGGAGTCAGTCAGTTCGTCTAACGATGCCATCATGTGGCTAACCATTTGCAGCTTCCACGAAGGTACACATGGCAGAATTTGAAAGATTTGATTCGGCAACAAGCCGCCCACAACTGCTGGACAGACATGGCAGTGTTTCCCAATGGCCATAATGGCAAAGGACACGCACGAGTCGCCAAAGCGGATGAAGCCAAGAAGCTATACAGTGAGTGTTCTCTACACGTACGTCTTTTCTTCCACTGACGTTGTGTGACCAGAATACCTCGTTCAGACTCGCGTCGAGAACAACCCATTGGTCAGTTCTTGAAGTCTATAAGGCCCAGCAGCGTCCGAGACTGTCTCTCGGGCGATGCCAGGTCTTAGGATGTATTCGCTCCTCGTTGTCCAACCATCGCTGACCCTTATACTCTTCCCTGTCCAGGTCGTACACATGTGGGACATCACTGGCGCTATTCCGATGTTCATTCGTTGCAATTGTGGGGGAACGTCGGAGTTACATCGATCGAACGGCGAGAGTGCGAGAGTATCGGCAATGGCGCATAATCCAGGATGGCAAAGGTGCCTGCCAATGTCGCCTCTGGCTCCCATCAATTGCCCACACCCGATGATGCAGGCTCAAGCGCAAGCTGGCGCAATGTCTAGCCCTTTCGTGGCGCCGGTGCCGAGGGCCAACATATCTGCGGACCATACACAACTTGCGAATGCTATGAGCCGGGCGCAGCTGAGCTCGCGCGATGCATCTCAAACTCAGCCTGCTCAGTATACAATGTTCCAGCCTCGACAGGCTCAGCAGTACCAGCAATACCCGCCACAACAGCGCCAGCCCACGCAAATGCCGATGTACGCCGCCAATGCCACTGGAACGCCTATCAACATCAGTCAAGGCATCGTACGCACCGAATGCAGAGGCATTTTTGTCAACGGGCTCAGCTACAAGGCTCGCACGAAGGACATCGAAAAGCGCTTTGGCCAAGCAGGTCAGATCATCAAGGTTGAACACCAGAAAGCCTCGCAGAGCGGCAGATCGAAGGGCAATTGCACCATACAGTACGCCAATGCGGAGTCGGTGTCCAAGGCTATCGCAATGTTCCACGGCCAGATGTTCATGGGCATGGTTCTAAACGTCAGGCGTGACAAGGAAGCTACTCCTGTTGACGCGCCGGCTACTACTGACAACGTACGTTCGCGCGCAGGCAAGACGATCACGGAGCCGATCATCGTCAATGGCAGCCAGGTTCGTTGACCTTGCAGTATCATCTACATGAAGGATCTACGGCTGAACGGCACGACAGACTCGCAAAGACAGTGTGCTATCCTTTCGTTGACATCATCGGCGGCATGTATAGCCCAGGAAGCACGATAGCTCCCAGCTAACTCAGCTCGCAGTCATGATGCAGGTCCATTTCTGGCTGTGGTTGTTTCAGAGCCAAGGCGCGGGGCGCGGCAGGTGTGCATGGATCGTGCTTTGGCGAGCTTCGATTGCTTCGTGATACGTGAAAGGGCACGTTCTACAGAAGGGTACTTCCATGGCTCCGCTCAAACCGCAAACCGCAACACGCAACATGGACTCCGGTAGCTTGGAGTGTCTGCCGGAGAGCCAACGGATTGTTGGCTCTCCAGTCGACCCGCGGACACGTACATCCTCGATACATCCTCGAAACACATGTCCGTTCTCGACCGCAGACTGCATACTCCAAGCTGCCAATGTCCGATGCAGTTTGAGCGGGACCAAGGATGTAGCTACATGAGTTCCTCGATACTGTACCTTGTTTCAATGTTGACCTCGCATTCGACCAGAACCACCTTCGAATGATCGAACATCAGTCCAGCTTGGTCGCACGACAAGCACGCTGCACAGGTATTGGGTACCCTTGCTCGTGCTCTTCACTGCTGCGGGTGCGAGATAGGTCAACGAAATCAATTGAATCCGTGGTGGAGCTCCCCCGCACAATCGAATGGACTGACCGGCACTGCAGGCGTTGCGACCACATGTGTCGTGCACTCTGAATGGCGACTATTCCTGAAGTGGCGATCATTCTGGATCAGAACCTGTTCTTGCCCTTACTACTCTCAGCGGAAGCGCGGCTTGAGCTACCGATAGGCTGGAGCCTGGCAGACACGTCGAGATGAGAGGCTCACAATTTTTCGGCAAAGGACATGATAGCCGCGCGCACTGCACCATATGGCCGGGATGCGCTCTGAGCAACAATCGACCCGATGTGGGCCATTGACGTGTCGTTGGTGATCACGTGAGCTTCGTCGTCGACAACAATGCCAATTCACCACTTCTCGAATGCAGCCACTCAATGGATCGGTTCCCAGCTGAGGAAGTTCGGATCCAAGAAGACTTCATCGCACAGCGGTCCTCATGCCGGCTTCTGGGGCCGAGCCAGCGACGAAAGGCGGATGAACATGAGCATGGCCCTCGCCGTGAGCGCGGAAGAGGGGCTTTTCCCGGATAAATGCGTAACCCGATAGAAGGGCTACTGTGGAGCAATGCCAGAGTTGCACCAAAGGATATGGCTTTCACGTGCAACGTTTCGACTGCACAACGAGCAGACTAGCAGCTACAGGCGTCGGCCCTCGGAGTCTACGCCGAAAACTTGGTCTCTGCATCACAGCATGTCGCTAATTTACATGTCTCGACTCTCCGGGGAGAGTGGTTCTAGCAGTACTACGAGATGCCGGCGTGCATATACGAGGCGCTTGAGTGCACAAGCGAGTCGCGTTTATGGCTTGTATCCGGTATGAAGACCGCTCGCAGTACGGCAAACGGTGACACGAGGGTAAGATTGTTTGACGATAACGCTTATTATGAGGAGCTGGTGGGATGTTGCTATGCCCGTTGCTGAGCAGTATTGGAACGCTCGTACTCTTGCGATCTTGCCCGTAGTAACTATGCTAGTAGCATGGTGGATGTAGTGCTTAGTCTGAGACTGACCATTGCCAAGGCCGAATGTTACACAGTGCACGAGTCGGTCCATCCCTGAACTGATTGTGCATCGGAATTCAAAGCCGCACATGGCGCAGTGCCAGTTGTCATGCTTTCACTATGCCGTGCCACGGTTCGTAAGACCTCGTCTCGCCATGCGGCAGAGCAACTTCTACCCAAGCAATCTTCAATTCGCTGTCCAAGTCCAATCCTCGCATTGAAAGTTCGAGTAGCACCAAAACTCATTGCTCAAACCTTTGCTATGCTTAGGCTCGAACGCGGTCGTCTTGATCCCGATCTTGGCGTACAGCTTGATGATGGTGGTCTCCATCCTCTCACCGGTGCATGAGATGAAGCGCAGACCACTCTCCGACCAATCCCGCGCCAGAAATCGCACCGTCAGTGCTGTCTTGGTTTGACAATCATCGGAAAGAAATGGCGGGTCGCAGATGATTCGATCGAACTTGCCCTTGAGCTCGGCTGGCAGGCGCAATGGTTGCTCAAAATCGTAGTAGTCAAAGTCGGAACCGAGCACCTCGAATCGCGTGTCGATTTCTAGTAGACATAGTTTGGGTCGTGGAAGGTCTGGCTCTTCGGCCAGGATGTTCCTCAGAGCAACGTAGACACTGGGAGCCGAGACTACCGCAATGGCGGAGTCCTTGGTGGCACCTTTGAGGAGCTGTCTTGCCAACGTTCGTGCGGTCTCATCCGTGTACCAGAATTGGGAAGCGTTCCAGTCTTCGCCGAAGAGATCCATGCTAAGCTTGCCTTCGAAGTCGCTCTCCGCCTTGGACTTGAGCTCTTCAAATTGCTTGGCTCTCGCATCTTTTTCCGCATTGAACTCTTGCAGCAATCTTAAGGTATCGGCTGGCAATTGACTGTATCATTCATGAGCGAGAGAAGCATCCGGTCGCGCGAGTTTGTCGATGCGTACAGAACTTCATCGTCGTCCATGGCGACTGATCATACGCCCTTCTCGACATACGTTGGTAATATCAATTCAATTCGTTTTCCAACGTCCAAACGAATCCTAAGGATGTTTCACTTGAACAAAGGCTAGCGGTACGGGTAATTCCCGGCTTCGAGTGGCTTCCCCATGACTTCGTAAGCAGGGCTCAGCCGGATCGTCGCTCGACGCCTCACCTGACATCAACCTAGCAGTTCGCCTCACTGCGTATCGTCACTATCACCGCCGCCGCTACCACCAGGATCACATCGCGATAGATAATTCCAGCGCCTACTCTAGACGAATACCGTGACCGCACTACTGACTTGGAGATCGTCACCATCCGCTGGACGGAGCCATGAGCTCACGCTATGAGCGAGTATGTGCTATCTATCTGCCATGAGGTGCACGACTGACTCTTCCTCGTCACAGCTCGCAGGACAAGACACCGACAATGATGCATTAACACAATCTCCCGTTGCGATACCGTCCTCTCCGCCACCATCATTCCGCTCAAATCCGTCCTCTCGCCGCCACTCCCGAGATGATGATTCACGACCAAATGAGGAGGAGCGCGACTTGGATAACGCTTTCGATGCACCCTCCGACGATGAAGACGACGATGACGATACGCGCGATCGCCGACAGCTCATTCCGAGCTCGACTTCCACGCATGGCCATGAAGCAGGGCAGTCTGGCAGCACGTCAAGGCCAGATGCGCCGCCGAGATCGGTCACACAGCTGCCATCATTCCCGCTAACGCCGGCGGGAGGAAGCGGGCGGGTCGTTGGGAGCAGTCAGGCGAACGATGGAGTATTTGCAAATATCAGCGCGAAGCCACGCGCGGGTGAAGATCTCGAGGAGAAGCCTCCAGTAAGCAGAAGGACATATCTGACATACAGCACGACTCGTACTGACAGTACATTCAGACCTACGAAGAAGCATCCGCGGATGCAACGCCTCCCTACTGGGAAACCCATATTCTCTCTCCCTATGCCATGAGCGGCAATCCTGATGACGTCTTCGTGGACGGCCTTCTCGTTGGATCCTTCTTCTCCTTTATCTGGAACCTCTTGATCTCCATGTCCTTTCAAATCATCGGCTTCCTCCTCACATACCTTCTCCACACAACACACGCAGCCAAACACGGCTCTCGCGCAGGTCTCGGAATTACTCTCGTGCAATATGGATTCCAAATGCGCTACGCCTCCTCCAACTTGGCGAACTCTGGACCTGGCTCAGCAGATCCCGGTGCGCCAGCTGATGGCATCCCGGATGATCCCAACAGCCACAACTTTGACCCAAGCGAGCTTGCTGGCGATGGATCTTCGCATTCAGGCCTCAACACTAGCGAGTGGCTATCATATGTGTTGATGATCGTCGGATGGTTCATCCTGATCCGCGCGGCCTCTGACTTCATGAAGGCAAGGCGGCAGGAGGCGCTGATCAGGTCTTCGCCGGATCGCGGTCTGGGTACAGCTGTTGTGGCGGAGAATGAGACGCCTGAGACGAGCGTTTGATTTTACGACTTTCGTTTGGACATACCATAGCGTGGAGTTTGGGAGCATTCGTTTTTGACGTTCGTACAATATCGTTTCAGTCTACGCACGGGCGACTCTGACTCCTATGAACTGCCGTTCGTCGATGACTCTTTTTCACACATCAACTGACACCTTGGCGCTCGTGAATACAGTAGGAGATTGTCCTGACTGGAACGACGCACGTATGAGTTGAGACGTTGAATACATACTCCTGTACACACACGATCCTGTAAACTTCATCCTTGCGACATGTAATTTAAGCTACTGAGTGGCTCCGTCAGTCGAGCGGGCTCCGCTACATGCGGATGCTGGCCAGTGGCCCTTCAAGAAGAGGCTATTGCGGCCCTCCAGCGCCTAACACGGAGACCCCAGATGGACAGGCTTGAGGTCTATTACGGTGGGAAAAAATGTGGTCCAGGACCAACATACCATGGCAGTGATGGTGCTGCCAAAGGACTCGGGATCCATGTCACTGCCGTATCGTCTTGCCCATCCCAGCTGCTGCTTGTTCCTGACTGTACGTTTGCTGCGTGCTCGACGGCCGTAGCATCAACTGCCGACGACAGACCCTCGTTGAATGAGGCATTGGTCGTTCAGCTTCCAGTTGAGGCCGGGAAAAATATGGCATTTTGGAGATCGGTGGGCGCGGGCATAGAATTGGTTCGCGACGATGTCGGGTGACACTCCAGAGCGCTGCTCCGACCCGTATAGTACCAGCTTCAACAGGGCCGTCGTCCTGATCAGGTGGTGTTCATTTCCACCGAACCATGTTCTTCATCCTATTGACCCATGCCCCAAACCTGCTTCTCGTGGGCAGCTCTTTAAGCTCCCGTGCCAGGTTGTCGTAGAAGTCCGGGTTGCTGGCCGGCTTCATCAAGCTTGCCGGGAGAGGGTACTGCTTGCGAAACGCATCGCCAATGAGCAGGTATGCGGCGTTGATCTCCTTGTCTTCGTGACGGAAAGGGACTGGCGGCTTTGTGAGGCGTTGTTTAAGCACATGGTCCGTAAAGGTCCGCTCGGGACGGAGGACGTCGGCTGGCCATTGAGATATGATGCGCGTGTAGTGTGCGACGGTCTTTTGTCGTGACATTTTGGTGGTCGATGTCAGGGTGAAAGACGTTGATGTGAAAGCAATGGCGTTGTTCAAGACGAAGCATCATAGAAATCTGGCACAGCATAATTCTGCTTATGTCAGCCACTTCCGCGGCCGATGTCCGCTTGAAGACGACATCTCAATAGCGAACACTTCTTGAAGTCGATCAACTGGAGGGCACGGTGGCTTTTGAAGGATGAGGAGGCAACGGATGCTAAACGTAGGGTATTCGGCATTCTACTTACTTCACCAGCTAATTATCTCCAGGCATCCTCACCACGTAGCTTGTGCATCTTCTGTGCCTGTCGCTTCAGCACCGAGTTTCCAGCATCACAGATCGCCTCAACATTTTCGACACCGCAACGAGGATTTGCTACGACGAATCGCGTCAGACAAATCGCGGCGACAATTGCTGGCAACCAAGGCGATCCACCGTTCACTTTCGATTCGACGTCTAGCCTGACTCTCACTGAGCAGAAGGAGAAAGCCCGGCGGATTGCAGCAAGGAAAAAGGCGGAAGCGGAATTACAACAGGCTCGCCAGGCTTCCATATCGCAGCGGGATAACGCGCACAAACAGTCTGAAGGAAGCCTCCGAGTTGAGCGTCGGCCTGGTCACAATGGACAAGGCTTCCAGAGACGGCCGCAGGGATCGGTTGCGAGACCAGGACAAGCAGACTCTACGTCCAATGGACCTCCCAGCAGTGGAACCTCGTTGAGTAGTGCAATGCTAAGGAACAGTGCCCGACCTAGTCGAAATACGGCGTCGAATGGCCGAGCAAGGGGGAATCAGCAGAGCCGAGAAGGCCTCAACATCAAAAAGTTCGAGGTCGCGGAGCAGAATACAAGCCGCGGAGGAGCGACCGACAGATCGCCACGACAAGCCGTTCAGCGCACGCATGAGGCGCGCCGCAAGCCGTCATTCGCATATTCCCGACAGCCACAAAAGGTCGCTTTGCCAGGCTTCCTCAAACAGACTTCTGCAAACGAAGCCGCTTCTAAGCCGGTCGTTGGCTGGGGAGCAAGTGAACCGGTTCTAAAGCCAGTAAAGCATCGAGATGCCCAAAGTCCTGCTTTCAATATCAGCACGAACGAGGTCTCGTCTGACGTAACCGGTTCTCATGTTGTCGACGAAGGACACCCGGAGGAGTCATCGTCTCAGAGGATGACTGAGGAGCAGGAGCTGCCAGCTGCCTTTGATACGGGTTCATTTGGTTTCGGATACGAAGACGAGATGAACGACTCAGCCAACGCGCCGGATATCGATAACACAATTATGGGCCCGAAACCTCCGGAAGCTGCGCATCCCACAATCGACTCTGCTAGGTCGAGCAAGCTGCCCCAAGAGGACATCTCAGAGATGGAGGCTTGGAGGCGCAGAATTGAAGAGTTCGATCGCATGAACGCCGGCTCTGATGTGAGTTCAATAGGCCCATCCCAGCAAACAAATCGGTCGTCTGATCTGCGTTTCGCATCTCAAACTGAGCGAGGGAGCAGTCATAACAACAACGCACGTGATCGAAACACGATAACGGATGATCGGTACAGGGCTATGCCACTCGATTCGCGAGCGCTGGGGTCATCCACTTCAGCTCAAAGTACGGATCAGACCGATCAATCTGAGAACTGGCAACATTTGCGCCGCAAGGTTTCTGAGCAACCTCGAGAGGCATCGCAGCCAGCTCCCACGCCAACGCAGCCATCGCAAACCCGCGATGCTGCCACCGATGAGATATGGGTGGACAGAGCATTTCAAGCACATCAAAGAGCTCGGCAGCAATCAGCACCTCCTCAACCGGCTCAAAGTCACAGTGCGAGACCCCATCAGATTTATCGGGACGAAGTCAAGGCAGATAAAGTGTGCGCTCGCTGTGGTGAAAAGGGTCATATTGCGAGGAACTGCACTCTCCAGAACCGGAGGATCGACCACAATTCTGGCCAGACGGGAGCTCACTCGCGAGCACTACGGAATGATGGCAGCCCCGGTCAACAGTTTGACAGACGGGGAGGAGGCCATGAACGCAACACAGGATCGTTCTCAAATGGCTCCTATATTCCTGCCGCGCAGCGTGAAGCTCCTGGAGGGCAAGACACTCGCACTGACACAGATCAGACACCGCGGCGCAATCTGTTCCGTCGCACAGACGGCGATGAGACAGCCAACTACACGCCAGCTGGAGGTGATGAGCGTATTTCAAAAAGCAGCGAAACGGAAGTCAGCGAGTCAGAGCCCCGTCACGCTCGGTTCAGTGAGCCAGAAGCTCCGGCTGTAGTCGAAGAGACGAAGCGCGGAAGCAAAGACGCCCGCCGCCGTCAGTGGGAAGACCCCGAAGAAGCGATCGACGAGACAGCCAAATTCAACGACCGCAAGTCTTCGAAGCGCGTGAACAGACGTGAGCGCGAAGATGATGAGGAAGATGATGGACTGGGAAATCGCGATGAGCGCCGCGCAAGAAAGGCTGCACGTAAGAAGCAGAAGGAGGCCGAGAGGGAGCAGGAGAAGCAAGCGGCGAAGAAGAAGAAGGAAGCGAAGAAGCTCAAAGAAGGCACTCCAATCGTTTTGCCTGAATACATCAGCATTCAGAATCTATCGCAGATGCTCGGTGTCAGGTACGAGCAGTTCGTCCAGCGGTTGGAGCGCTTAGGGTATGATGACATCTTTCCTGGGAAGACGTTGAACGCGGAAACCAGCGGCATGATCGCGATGGAATACAACTTCGATCCAACGTTCGACGGCACGTATCGAGAGGAGGAAGAGCGCGACCTAAAGGCCAAACCTGAAATCGCCGATAAGACATCGCTACCGAGTCGGCCACCAGTCGTGACCATCATGGGTCACGTTGATCACGGCAAGACCACGATTTTGGACTACCTTCGCAAGAGCTCCGTAGCTGCTGGCGAAGCTGGAGGCATCACTCAGCATATTGGTGCTTTCAGTGTTCCTCTTTCGAGCAGCGGCAAAACGATCACTTTCTTGGATACACCTGGACATGCCGCTTTTTTGGCCATGCGCCAACGTGGTGCTAATGTCACCGACATGGTCATTCTTGTGGTCGCCGCTGATGACAGTGTCAAGCCGCAGACTCTTGAGGCCATCAAGCACGCCAGGGACGCTCGCGTGCCAATGATAGTAGCGCTCAATAAAGTCGATAAGCCTGAAGCAGATATCGAGCGATGCAAGCAGGACCTCGCACGGCACGGAGTTGACATTGAGGACTACGGTGGCGAGACGCAAGTCGTGTGCGTGTCCGGCAAGACTGGTCGGGGCATGGACGAGCTGGAAGAGAACGTCGTGACCTTGTCCGAGATTCTCGACCATCGTGCCGAGACAGATGTAGACGTGGAAGGCTGGGTACTTGAGGCTACCACAAAGCTCTCTGGCCGTGTCGCGACTGTGCTTGTTCGCCGGGGAACACTTCGGCCTGGTAGTATCATTGTGGCTGGAAGGACTTGGGCACGCGTGCGATCCTTGAGGAATGAAGCTGGTGTTGCAGTCCAAGAGGTCGGTCCTGGCATGCCTGTCGAAGTCGATGGCTGGCGAGATCAGCCAGTTGCTGGTGACGAAGTGTTGCAAGCTCCTAGCGAGCAGAAGGCTAACTCGGTTGTGGACTTTCGTATCGAGAAAGCAGATCGTGAAAAGACTGCTCAGGATATGGAAGCCATCAACGAGGCACGTCGACTCGAACAAGAGAAGCGAGAGAAAGAGAAGGACGCCGAGACAGCTGCCAAAAAGGCCGCTGCTGGTGCTACACCTGACGAATCCGCGACCTCTGCTTCTGCCGCGCCTGAGTCTGCACCGCAGCAACGGGGTCGGCTCGAGACTCCGTTCATCATCAAAGCTGATGTGTCCGGTTCTGCAGAAGCAGTCGCAGCCTACATCATGTCCGTCTCCAGCCCGCTCATCGCGCCGACTATCCTCTCCTCCGGCGTCGGTGCAGTGCACGAATCGGACATCGAGCTCGCCTACGCAGCTGAAGGTCATATTATCGCATTCAACCTCCCTTCCGACCAAGACATCATCGGAGCCGCGAAAGCAAAGGGTGTCAAGATCTTGGAGAACAACATCATCTACCGAGTGCTGGACGATGTGAAGGCAGTGCTGGAAGAGAAGCTACCTTCTATTGTTACTCAAAGAGTGCTGGGCGAAGCTGACATTAGCGCTGCGTTTGAAATCACTGTTGGTGGCCGGAAAAAGGTCAAGATTGCGGGTTGTAAGATCAGAAACGGCGTTGTGAGTAGAGGAAGCAAGGTGCGAATCATGAGGGGCGGCGAAAAGGTGTACGATGGTACGTATTGCATGGCGTCGGTGTCGTCCCGTGACCAGTCAGCATCGACATGCAGTCGTCCGTTTGCTAACAATCTCATGCAGGCTCCATCGACTCCTTGAAGAGCGTCAGCGTCAAGAAGGACGTTGCCGAAATGCGCAAGGGTACCGAATGCGGCATGGGCTTCGACGGGTGGGAGAGTTTCGAAGTCGGCGACTCGGTGCAATGTTACGAAGAGATCAGCGAGAAGAGACGGCTGTAGCGGGCGCAGCCACGGGCAAGTCGCCGATGTAAAGAGACTCAAAGCACATACAGCACACATACGCGAGAGGCTAGACTACAGGTCCCGTCCGCCCCTTGCACACTTGCCGGGCCAACATGAGCTCGAGAACTTGTCGATACCTTCCAGAAAAGGGCATCGATAGAGTTTCCGGCGCAGGTGACAGTCTGTAGTTCTATGCGAGCAGGGGATGCATTTGAGTTCCCATGGGCCCTGGAAGCTTGCTGAGCAATCGCTCCCTGGCTCACTACGCAGTACGTACCCCAGCGCGGCACAGTGTGGCACAATCTGTGACGAACAGGCTGACTTCTGACCGTTTCGGTATTGCCTGAGGGTTGATGATGCTTGCTGCTTGCGAACTGCATTGAGTAGGTAAAGCCCAGAACGTGGCAGGATGCAAGAAAACCGCGGAGAAGAGGCTCAGGAGAGCCTTCCAATGCTGCCACTCGCTCAATCCTCCGGGTTCCTCCAACGATCGACCAGGCGCCTGCGCATATAAGCCAGACTAGAACTACAGCCGGGACATTCAATCATGCACCAGCTCCTGCCTCGGAACCTTGACATTGCTTTGCCGCTCTGCATGCCGGAGCCTCAATGCTTCATGCGGAGTGAACGGTGGGAACGTGCACGGTTGCACTTCGTACCTCGATCCGCTCGAGATACTTCCACGCTGTACATGTATCACACTACTTCAGGAAAGGAGGGCAACGACCTTGTTCACCAATTGAAGCCAATTGACGCATGTTCTGGGCGTTGCGTAAACAATTGTACCAACGCTACGAGGAGCACCGTCGATCACATCTATCGCGTGCGGTCTCCGTGGAGCAGTCTTCGACTGCCGCTAAGCCTGCGGACCCACCGTCAAAGAAGAAGTCCCGAGTCGCATATCAATCGCCGGCGTACACCACTTGCGACATGATCGAGCATGATGTTAGAGGCGCTGGTTATGGCGTGCGCAGTACCGGGCAGCATATATATATATACACCTCTGGTTCGCACGTTACAGTTGCGTCTGACGACAAGACCCTCACTCACCTCGTGCCTCAAGGATGATGCTGGCTCGTACGGGGAATGCTCGGGCTTTGGCATGGATCTTGAAGATGTACGCTGGTCAACACACTACTTCTTGACAGAGCTCATCAGATCTGGACAGGAATCCCTTGAGATCTGGACCTCGGACCAAGACTGCAACAAGAATTTTTCACCGCTTGCAGTGGATACAGCAAACTTTTCCCGCTACCACGAGATTTCGGGAACCATACTGAATTTCGCTGAATGCCCGAGACTGATAGAGCTGGCGCCAGGTCTACCCTTCCGCTGGTTGTCGAACAGTCCTGTACTCCGTAATTACCTGGCTGCGAGACCACTGCCTCAACCTGGATTCGATGTAGCCGCTTGCCGAGATACCTAGCTCAGACTGCCGTTCCCGCTTCGCCGCGGCTCCTACCTCTCAGTGGACCCTGCTGGCGTATATACCCTTGCTAGTCGATTCTGGACGTCGGAGTATCAAAGCGTACAGCGTGGGCAAGTTGGAAGTTCGATTTCGTGGGAGCTGGCAGCGTCTTTCTCCATTGGGCCAATCGTTGCCTCCGATTAGGTCTTAGATCCGACACGGCGCTGTCAAGTTTCAGGTTCTACGCAACCCAAGATCTTCATTGTGCATGTATCCAAAGGTCGAGCTCGATGTGGACCTGGTCAAGCTGCTAACATACGCCGTTCTGTAACAACGCAGGCGAAATACCGGACGATCGAAAAGCCCCGCCATATCGTGTCGTCGTCATTGGTCTCTCGACTGTTGATCGTGCGCAGTCACGCTGATAGTCGAGTATGCATGTCGGAGGTACCGTCACGATGTCCCTACGGAGCAACACGCACATGCTCGTAATACGAACCTGTAAGCTGTGTCTCAGCGGTGGGAAAGTAGTGTACTGTCGGCTACAGTGCCGAGTGCGCTGTTTTGCTACTGATAGATGATTTTCTGAACCAGGGTAGCATCCCTCTTCGTAACGACCTTTGGGTGGGCTGATTGCACAACGGCGGTCAGTGAAGAGGTTGGAGCACACATTCCACAAGGTTTCAGATCAACATCTCCCCAAGGAATGACGCATGACGACATTCATTGCCCGCAACAGGACTACGCCACCAGGAATGCCACACGACGATAGTCGAGCTAGTCCGCGGTTCCCCACGAAGTGTACGAGCTTGCGGCCCTTTGAGTGCTGTATGCAAGTCCAAGGACTATACAAGGACTGACGACGGCCCGCCCACGCCGGCCGGCTCACCATCAACTATCACAACTACTCCATGCTAGCCTTTGCCCTCGCCGCAGACTTCGACATTTTCGGCAATCATGAGGGCCGTGGTTGTCGTGTGTGGTCCCACAGCAAAGCCGCTAAGAAGAACTGTAGCGGACGCATTTGAAAGCGCTCCAAGATTGCCTGATTGCTTAAGAGCGAGAGAAGATGCTGGGGTTGTCCTTCGAAAGCAAACCCGGCCTTCTGTCTCATTCAAACATCATTGGCAAGCTACGTTGGAAAGCGTGTTCAATTCCTTTCAAGAGCCTTGTCCTTGTCCTGTCCCGATCGAAGCTGTGACCACTTCCCGAATCGACCGAATGGACGCCAACATGGAAGACCTCCGAGTACTGGAATACCCTCAACTACTCGGCAAGACTTATTTGGACCACGCGGGCACAACGGTATGTCGCAATGTCGGGGAGCATCCGATTCTGTTGCGCAAGCTGACTGACATCATCTAGCCGTGGGCGAAGTCTTTGATGGACTCGTTCGCGACGGACATGATGACTGATCTTTATGGCAATCCGCATTCTGAGCATGCTCCCTCCAAACTGGCAGACGCCAGAGTTGAGGCAACTCGGGAGAAGGCTCTTGGTTTCTTCAACGCTGACCCGGAAGTATGGGATCTCGTATTCGTTCCGAACGCAACCGCGGCCATCAAGATCGTGCATGATTGCTTCCGCGACTACGCGATAGAGAAACGTCAGAACTGGTGGTACGGATACCACAAGGACGCTCATACATCCGTCGTTGGCATCCGAGAAGGCACTCGAACGCACAGATGCTTTCGCAACGACCGGGAAGTTGAGCTTTGGATTGAGAGCAGAGGCCTCGGCGGATCAAATGTGACCGATCTGGCGTTGTTTGCATATCCGGGGCAATCGAATATGACAGGCAGGCGGCTTCCATTGGCATGGTAGGTTCCTCGTTCGACGAATGGCCTGGATTTCACTGACACTGCCCAGGCCAGGTCTCATCCGAGATAGAGTCAAGTCCAAGGTGTACACGCTCCTCGATGCCGCGGCTCTTGTGTCGACAACAGAGCTGGATCTCTCGAACACCGCTGCCGCACCAGATTTTGTCGCTCTTTCGTTCTACAAAATCTTCGGCTTTCCCAACCTAGGCGCACTTCTCGTCAAGAAATCATCGTCGAAGGTGTTGATGGATCGCAAGTTCTTCGGCGGCGGCACCGTGGAGATGGTCATTTCAGTCAACGACTCGTGGTCATCGAAGAAGGACTATCAAGTTCACAGTCGCCTGGAAGACGGTACCTTGCCATTCTCATCCATCTTCGCGCTCGATCTCGCAATAGACATCCACCGGAAGATCTACGGTCCCTCGCCGATGAAGACAATCTCTGCGCATACGTCCCGTCTGATAAAGAAGCTGTACGACGATTTGACCTCGTTACGGCACTCGAGTGGGGTTCCAGTCGTCGTCGTGTACAAGGACGCCACAGCAGTATACGGCCAGGCAAAGTTGCAAGGTGCGACAATAGCCTTCAACATCCAAAGTCCCAAGGGCGACATCGTCAGTTTCGCCGACGTCGAGAAAGAGGCGGACAAACAAAGCATATCTGTTCGGAGCGGATCGCTCTGCAATCCAGGCGGGATCGCAACATACCTCAAGTGGTCGCCGAAGGAGTTGCGTGCTGCGTACGATGAAGGTCACCGCTGTTCCGAGCCACTGGCGCAAGTCTTCGGGAAGCCCATCGGTGTAGTTCGCGTCAGTCTGGGCGCAATGAGCACCGCTGGAGACATTGAAAGATTCGTCACCTTTGTGCGCGAGACGTATCTCAATGTCGATGTTCCGGAAGATGCAAACGTCGGTTTGACAATCGACATTCCGTCTCCAAGGAGAGCCTCCGAGACGCAAGCGGACGTCGGCATTCTCACACCGTCGCCGTCCCCTGAGTCAGAGGATTCATTGAAGAAGCGTCATAGTCGGATGTCGATATTTTCGATTCGGGAGCTGACGGTGAAGAATCCGCGCATGAGTGTTGATCTGGTATCCGACGACGCCAACAGCATCAAAGCTTCCACAATGCACAAGATGAAATTCAGGCTGATGGGGGCGATGCGAATGCCTCGACGTGTTAAGTAGATAGCTGGGAGGAGAGTTTTGGAGCTAGACCGGGGGAGTGCTTGATGTCCAGCACGCCATCCTCACGATCATGACAACAGAAGAGACTGTGAGACGAGATTAGCTGCTTTGCGACCGAGTGTAGGTTCGGGATTTCCAGAACTCATACCGAGATATTGCCTCTGAATAATGTCTCATTCGGCCTCTTGTCTAGTCTCGCCGCTCAAGTCCTTCGAAGTCCCCAATTGGACACACGTTGTCATTATGCATGATGCGTGCTAAAGAGCTGGGGCAGCGTCTATTGCTTCTTCTATGTATGGTATCTCGCTCGGCTAGACAGGTGGTGAGGGCTCACACTGGCTTTCGCAGGCTAACGCCACACCATAAGACGGGCGCAAGGTTTGTAGCGCAGTCGAATGTGAACAGGCTGAGCAGCCATAGGACTACTAGCATAGGGATGGGTGCCAGAAGTATCTCCGTTCTCGATAGGAAGGGCAGCGCTATCAGAAGTCAGCATCCATCTGGTCCATCCAAGGCAGGAAGCACGACTGACCATTGTATCCTAGGAAGGTGATCACAAAGTAGTAGCTCAAAGCCAAAAGATACATGGTGTTTCCAAAAAAGTTCGAGACCCAGTAGTCTTGTGCGATCAAAGGCATCAACAAGAATTGGAGGACGTAGAGGAAGACCCAAACCGGAAGGAACGCGCGGATCGAGACCTGTTGAGCAGTCAGTTGTGCATGGAGATGGTCATGGCAAGCACGTCAATCTCACATCGAAGCAGTATCCGAATTCTAGGCTGTCTTCACCTCCCACGGGAGGACCGAACAAGCCTTGTTTCCGTTTGCCCAACACTCGACCAACAAGGAAGAACATCATGGTTGATAGCAGGAGCGAGCTTCCCAGAAATTGGCCAAAGACGAATACAAGAGCCACTCGAAGGGTTCTGCCGAAGCCATCTGCGTACGCCAGACCCCAGGCAAGGCCAGTGAGGAGGAGGAATAGTGACAGCAGATATGTGAAAGCCGGGTCAGCTCGGTGGTAGGAGTTCTTAGTTTCTTGAAAGGAGTCAGTATATGCAGCCTCGCGGAACACGTGTTCTCAGCATACGTTTCTGTGCTTGAAGTCAGTTTTGTAGTCATGAGAGAAGTTACACTTGGGGACTGACGTGATAGTATATGTTCCTGAATACCTTTTTGGGTGCTATTATGAGGTGTGTCATCTCCCATGTTGCCTGCTGTAGTCAGTTACATGACCGTGTTGCTGCGTGTCGTGTGTTCACATACTGTCTCGAAGTCCATGGATTGAATCTTGAAAAGCTTTCGGAAAAACGGTGGTATGCGCATGCTGGCGCTTCTCGACTGGTTCGACGACATTGTCAAGAGGCGAGAGCCGAGAGCTGATTCCTTGTGGTCGTTTGTGACACGACTGGGCTTTGTTCTTGCTTATGGCCGGAAGGTGTATAGAGCACGTTCTTCGTGAAGACTTGGAGCGGATAGAATCTTTGCGTGATACCGAGTATTCTCTCTTGAATAAGCTTGTTAGGGTGACCTTCAGATGCAGGTCTTGATTGTGCAAAATGTCTATTCACTGCCACATGTAGGAGGACATTGAAAGTGACGTCCGAGCAGTCTTGGCATTCGAGCTTCCACTTCTTCCGCCATCTCATCTTCAAGCTGACTTTGCAACAACATCCGCATCTCAACCACCTTCGTTTGCGCCATCGCTCACTGTTCATTGTCCATCAAAGATACGCGATAATTGCGCCGGGCTGCCTACACTCGACGCCGGCTATCGCGCATTCCGCGAAAGTCTTGCAACGCGAAGTCTGCGAGAGGGGAGCCTCGAACTGTCCGGTGCATTGATCATCGCGCCCCTGGCGCCAGTCGCCAAAATGGCGGAAGAGTATGACCCTCTGGATCCACCGACCTTTAACCCTGCAGATGACTCGGATGAGGTCGAGCAGCAGAGCTACGAGCCAGGCGACGAGGTCCCGGACGATGATGCTGCGGACGATGCCGCGGACGAAGACGACGACTACGACCCTTCGAGCTTCAGTTACGGCGCCGACACCGAGCAACCCGAAACGGCCGAGACAGAAGCCACGCCTCAAGATGCGCCCGCGCAGACCGAGCAGCCGCGCAAACCGCAACAGACAGTCGCTGGCTTCATAGTAGAAGAGAGTGATGATGAGCAAGACGAGAGCGCTGCAGCACCGCCGCAGATAAATGGTGGATCTGACGCGGAGAAAAATGATGCGGAGAAAGACATTGAGGCGCAGGATGTATTGTTACGTAGTGCACCGCAAGACACTGCTACCTCCAGCACAAGTCTCAATGGGTCCACCACCATTCCTGTCCCTGCATCTACTTCTTCTCTCCCTGATTCCACCCTTCAAACTTCTGTGGCAGATTTGGGTAAGGATGTTCTCACGCCGGTGGAATCTGCTGCGCCAACACCTCTACCACAAGCAGACACCTCGGCTCCAGCAGTGACTCTGCCGATCACTCAAATGAACGGCTCCATACCGGCCGTCCAAACGAGACTCCCACATGACAAAGTCGGCCAGCTCGAAGATCGTATCAAGGATGATCCAAAGGGTGATATCGATGCGTGGCTCTCGCTCATCAAGCACTACTATGACAAGACTCAATATCAAGGCGCAAGAGATGTGTACAAGCGTTTCCTCGCTGTCTTTCCAACTGCGGTACGTACGCTATGATTGTGTGGTCGCGCAACTATTTGGCTGCCGCTCTCCCGCGCGTTAAGATGAAATTGTGACTAACAAATATCCCAGGTCTCCATGTGGGTGAAATATATACAAATGGAGAACGAACTAGACGAACGCGACAACGTCGTGCACATCCTGGGCGAGTCTGTGATGACAGTTCCCAGCGTAGAACTCTGGAAACTCTATCTCGATCATGTGCGACGTGCACTCCCGCTCATCAACGATACCGACGGCAAAAATAGAAGCGAGATCTCAAAGGCCTTCGACGTCACTTTGGACAATGTGGGCATCGACCCAGACGCTGGCATTCTTTGGCGCGAATACATCGCTTTCCTCCGAGATGGCCCTGGCATGATTAGTGGACAGGGCTGGCAGGACCTGCAGAAGGTGGACCTATTGCGAAAGGCATATCAACGAGCCACAAAGCTACCCCATTCAGAGGCTGTCAAGCTGTGGAAAGAGTATGAGAACTTTGAAATGGGCCTGCACAAGGCCACGGGCCGGAAGCATGTTCAAGAGCAGAGTCCTCATTACATGCAGGCACGGACGGCGAGAATGCAGCTGGAACAAAGACTGGACGGCTTGGATCGGAGGTCTATCCCAGTCCTGCCGCCCCTATACGGGTGTGCTGGTGAGGATGAGTTTGGGACACAGGTGGAGAAGTGGCGGTCGTGGATTGAATGGGAGAAGAACGAGGACCCGCTGGTTTTCAAAGGGACCGAAGATGATGCTTGGCGCAAACGAGTGCTATACGCCTACAAGCAGGCTACTTTGTCGCTCTGCTTCTACCCGCCCATGTGGTTCGAAGCTGCATCCTGGTGTTTCTCACAAGGGATCGACGCTTTCACGACCGAAGGCGAGCAATTCTTGGAGAAGGGAATGGCAAACAACCCAGAATCTGTACTGCTCGCAATGTCCAAGGCTGACCGCGTCGAATCCACGCTCGAGACTGGCAACACCGAGGAGATCTTGATTCGCAACGGCGACAAGCTCGACGTACCTTACGAGCAAGTTCATACCGCTCTGTATGCGCTACGAGTTCGGCTCAAGGAGAAGGACGACAAGATCATCGCTCAGATCAATGCACATTTCGCGAGCTTGTCTCCCGAGGAAGAGCCGACAACCACGCAAGAGGATGATGATGACGATCAGCCGAGCGATAAACCCAAGACCAGAGCCGAACAATTGAAGGCTGCTATCGAGGCCGTCAAGCAAGCCTCGGCTGCGCACATGGACCTTCTCAAGAGAACAATCTCCTACGTTTGGGTCGCGAAAATGCGAGCTTTTCGGAGAGTGCAGGGTCAAGGCAAACCGCCAAAGAAGGGAGACACGACCACGAAGGTGGCAAAAGGCTTCCGAGGGATCTTTGCTGATGCACGACCACGAGGACAGTTGTCAAGCGATGTATACATTGCCTCCGCGCTTTTGGAGTGGCGTTGCTACAAGGACCCATCTGCCATCAAGATCTTTGAGCGAGGAATGAAGCTGTTTCCCCTCGACGAAGTTTTCATTCTGGAATACGTCAAGCACCTCATCGCTCTGAGCGATGTCACCAACGCTCGGGTCGTGTTCGAATCGACCATCCCAAAGATTGTCAATGCCTCCGACCTCTCATTGGAGCAAAAGAGGGAGAAGTGTCGGCCTCTCATCGCATACATGCACGACTACGAAAGCAAGTACGGCGATCTGGCCCAAATTCACAAGATCGAAAAGCGCATGGCGGAGCTATATCCCGAAGAGCCAGAGATCAGCCGCTTTAGCCATCGCTTCTCTCTTCCCGACTTTGACGCCATGCATGTGCAGCTCGTGTTGAGTCCTACGCAGGCACGACCCAGAGCATTCGAGCCACCCCCGCCGCAGGCGCCCGCAGCAAGCATCGAGAACATCCACGGCAGCCCGAGGGGAGCAGCACCCGAAATTCTTCTTGGACCAAACGGCCCCTACGTGGCCAGCCCGAAGCGTCACCTGGAAGACTCCGACAATGAAGGACCCCAACGCAAGTTCATGCGCGGCGAGTCACCGCTCAAAGGTGCGGCTGGTCTGCGTATGCAAGGCAAGGCCGGCGGGACTGGTGGAGGTGGGTTTGCGACGAAGACCTTTTTGCCCAACAGCGTCACGGTGCCGTCGGGTCCTCCTCCGCTGCCACCGATGATTGAGTACGTTCTGCGCCAGATGCCTGCCGCGCGGGAGTACAACCAAGCGCGGTTTGACGCGGTCAAAATTGCTTATTTGGTGGCCTCGACTGATGTTGACTCTGCGCGGGCGGCGTTCAATAGAGGGGAGCTGCAGCGCCGGTAGATGCGCTGCGTCGTGTGTTGATCGGCTCCGGCGAGCTAAGAGCATGCAGCGAGTATCAGGCTGCATTGCATCTTGATTTGGGACATACGGGATAGGACGAAGCTTGCCATGGCATGGCCGGGGGTATCGTCTGAAGTGGACCTGCGAGAGCCGACGAGTGCGCGTCCAGAGCAAATTCAGCGCCACGTCGCTGAAGGGTGAAGCTCCAAGGCTTTTGTGGGTACCGTATGGCGATAAAAGCGAGTGTCGACTTGTACTAGTATAGATCAGTACGAGAAATCGAATGAACTCGCTCCAAAAGGCTCCTATTCCGCGTCATGAACAGATAGCCAACGTTCGCTGGTGGGAGTACTCTTTCGACTCGTTGTGTAGGTGAGATCAGGTCGTATGATATGCCTCGATTTGCTCACTGGACGCCTGCTTCGATGTGCTGTTGGTAACCGCCTCCAATTCTGTACTGCCATGTGCACTCTCTCGATCCAGGCCGTCAACACTCGCAGTCCCATCGGTGGTCTCGCCCACATCATCGCCATCCATCTCGCCCTCGCCACCCTGACCTTTCGACTGATCACCACCGCCCTCCGTCTTCCCATTCCTACCCTGCTTCTGCCTCCGCTTAACCTTCGCAGGCTTCTTCGCACTCACAGGCCCATCGGCATGTTTATTCTTCCACATCCCGCCGTACTTGTAGAAAGGATGCTCGGCTTCGTGGCCGCGGGCGTCTTCATTGCCACCTGAGACGCTGATCCAGCATTTCCCGGGACAGACCATGTGCCATTTGGCGGTTTCGTCTATTTTGCAGCGCACAAGGACTGGGCGTGGAGTGCCGCAGAGGGTGCAGGGTTTGTTGTGAGAGTTTGGTGTGGTAGAAGCCATAGATGTCGGATCACGTTCGTACGTGGGGAGAGAGATGAACCTTTCGCTGGGTTGTGGATGAATGAGATGACCTCTTGATCTCCTGTATCAAACGCCAACGATGATATCAAAATACGTTATGTCAAGGTAATTTGAGGTGGAGATGGTACCTAGGTAGTAATGGTGGAGGCAGATGGTGACGTCGTACGGGTTAGGTCTAAGGGTTCCATTGTATGCAACATGTGACGTGTGCCAAAGCGTATTGATATATATGGTCTTGGTGATATTTGCAGGTGCTGCCGTCTTCATCACAGAGTCGAGCTTCCGACTCCTTGCCAGTCCTCACCAAGGCGAATGTCTTGGCCAGATCAAAGTAGAACTGCGGATCGATTTTTTCAACGGCAGACCTAAGGAACCACTTCTCCCTCGCTTGAAGGGTCCATATGTCCACAGACAGCTTGCGAGCAAGGTCGCCTGGTGCGGTGTTGCTGTAGATCAGATCGGTAGTAGCCGGCCCAGGGAAGCAGCGCTTGGTCTGAATGTAGCGGATCAAGCAATCGATGGCTGCGTCTTGACCGTCGCCGTCCTGAAGTATGGAGAAGTCTTGTTGGTGTACACCCACCGCACGTATATCTTGAAAGATTCTGCATCTTGCATGGGCAGCTTGGTGACGCGGTCGGTGCTTTCTTTCCATGCTCCGCTCATGGCCGCGTCGAAGAAGCGAGAGTGAGCGCGCAAAGGTGCCTCGTGTACGAGAAATTTGCGCTCGGCGTTGCCGACCAGGATAGTGACGATGTCACCGTCGACACTGTTTTTGTCAGTACGAGACATTTCTGGGGGCCGCCGGTGTACTCACGCTGGGGCAACATCACTCTTCATGGAAGAATCGTGCACGAGAGACATGGTGGAGTGTTTGCGTTTAATGGCCATGGCGTTGCTCCTTGAGTAGGGACGGTTGGAGAGTGGTATGTCTGGAAGTGGTTGTAGATGTGTCGCTGAAACTCTTCATGGCAGAACAGCATCTACAGCAAATGCTGCAGCACCGAACGCCTCGCTGAAAAGATCGCACATGTCTTTCACTCAAACGTGCGCACGTGCCATTCACTCGGTCGTGTTCATATGCCGCACGCTAGCTTTCATCTGTCAATCAGTTGCCGATTGCACCGATTTCGCGAAGGCTTTATTCCATCGACATCCATCCTCAAACAGATCCTCTCGGCGGAAAGCTGCTCTCCTTCACACTCCCTTCCTTCGGCACCCTGACAAATCTCAGGTTGCCCAATCCCAGCCATCGCCCATCCCATGCATCCAGCTTCACCAGACTCTCAGCATCCTGCAGATTCGGCATCCAGAACCCGCCTTCGTACTCCTGCGACTCGACCACCAATTGCTGCTCCAAAAGTGTCTGCCTGGTCGATGGTGGCCTTCCTGCTCTGCGCTCCGCTCTTAGTTGTGCGAGCTCTTCGTCGTAACGGTTGAGGTATTGCGAGATGAGTCCTTTGACGGATTCCAAGTCAAGAGGATGCAGAGTATCCGGCAGATTGTCTTTGAGGAATTCGATGCGGTCCAACCACAGTCTGTTCTCCTTCTTCCGATGTGAAGCGACCCGTTGTACTCTCTCGTCTCTGGCACCGGCATTTCTCAATCGCTGTGCATCTCTGCTGTTTTCGTGGAGTTTGTTGACTTTAGCACCGCCTTTCTTCTTGCCCACCGCCTTTTGAACTTTGCTGAGCTTCGAAGGCATTTTTGTGATTTGCCTCGAGGATGGAGTATTTCTTTAAATTCTTTGAGGACGAAATTTTGTCCCATAGGTGAAGAAGTAGCGTGCGGACTGAACTCCGGGAGCCAATCGGGCCAAAGATTTTCGACTACGCGCCTGCTCGGACGCGTACCAGCATGGCACTTCACCCGATCAACAACCTGCTCCGTGCAATGCATTCGAGCTGATATTAGCTTATACAACAACGCAGACAGGACGACAATGAGTTGAAGAGGCTGCCAAGTCGATAAGATGGGCATTCAAGGTATGTGAGACAACAAAACCTGCAACATCGCCTTCTACCTCTGACGTAACATTCTCAGGCCTTCTTCCCTTGCTCAAGAGCATACAGAAACCCACACATCTTCGCAATTTCGCTGGCCAGACCCTTGGAGTAGACGCATATGGCTGGCTCCATCGAGGGACGGTCGCCTGTGCGATCGAGCTCGCCGAAGGAAAGCCTACAAGAAAGCACATCGATTTCGCCCTTCACCGAGTGCGAATGCTCATTCATTTCGGTGTGACACCATATATTGTCTTTGATGGCGATTATCTACCCAGCAAGTCGCATACCGAGAAGGAGCGTGCTGCCAAGAGAAAGGAAAGCAAAAGAGTCGGACTGGAGCTGTTGCGGATGGGACGCACATCACAAGCACATCTCGAACTCCAAAAAGCAGTCGATGTCACACCTGTAATGGCCAGAGAGCTCATCGAGGAATTGAAGCGGCTGGATGTCCCATATGTCGTTGCACCGTTCGAAGCCGACAGCCAATTGGCATACCTCGAGAAGCAAGGAAAGATATCTGGCGTGCTCAGCGAGGACTCCGATCTGCTGGTCTTCGGTGTCAAATGTCTGCTCACAAAGCTGGACCAGTATGGCGAGTGTATTATGGTCAACCGCGCAGACTTCACGTCATGTCGTGACATCAGTCTCGGCGGCTGGACGGATAGAGAGTTCCGCGTCATGGCCATGCTTAGTGGGTGCGACTACCTGCCTGGCATTGATAAGATGGGGCTCAAGACTGCTTATCGATTCGTAAGGAAGCACAAAACAGTGGAGAGAATCGTTCAGGCCGTCCAATTCGAGGGCAAGATGAAGGTACCAGCCGGCTATCTGGAGGCGTTCCTCAACGCCGAGAGAACATTCTTACATCAATGGGTGTTCTGTTCTGAGGGGCGCTGCTTGCTGAATCTCACTCCTCTGCCTGCTGGCGTTGAAGCTGCAAGCATGCCTTACATTGGCAACAATGTTGAATCACACTTGGCTGCAGGCGTTGCATGCGGTGATCTCGATCCGAACACGAAGCTTCCGATAACTCTACCCGCAAGGTTCCAGAACAAATTTCAGCACCCAGCATCGCGCTCCACGACCGTTCAGACACCAAACGAGAAGCACGGCAAACCCATCTCCGAGTTCTTCAAGGCGAGACGCACGCCTCTGGCAGAACTCGACCCAAACTCGTTCACGCCTTCGCCCAGCCAGCAGCAGACGAGCGAATCACAACGGAATACGTCTTGGTCCGCTTCACAAGCACCGGCATCGCGAATCTTCGGTACTCGTCGCGCCTCTCAAATTCCTGTTCCGTCGTCTGCACCGCAAGTCACTCGGCGTACTGCTACCGATCCGATGCCTCTGGCACGGCTGACTTCGCCTAAGAGACAGCGTCTCTGCTCCGATTCTTCGGCGATTGCCGCAGTCATGAATCCTGTAGAAAGTGCTGCAAGTCGATTTTTCGCTCAGCACACTGCACAGCCCAGTCCATCAATGCGCACAAAGTCGAATCGAAACAAGAAAGAAGAGTTCGACTTGTGGTCCGATGATTCGGTTGCAGAGGTGGTTGCAGCAGCCACTGCAACGCCTGAATCGACGCAGGATCTGGGGATCTCAATCACGAAGAAGCGCAAAAAGTTGGTCGTAATGGCGGATCCCGTTGGCTCACCGGCAGATTCGAACATTGGCGACACCTCGCAAGAGAGCGTGTTCACGAACGCATCTCCCAATTCTCAGGCATCTGTCACAAACGATACGCCAGACACTTCATTTGGCGATATCGACTCGCCTCTATCACTGAGCAAGCCAATGTTGAGCATGCGCGAAAAGCTCTCCAAGATGGGCTATCATGGATCAACGGAACCACCACCAAAGGCACTCTCACGCACCAAGTCTACTCTTTCCACTTCGACGAGGCCTGTTGAATGGGAAGCAGGCAACGAGGTCTCAGTCACACAGTCGTATCGAAATTCGCATGTCGAGCCGGCGGTTGTTGACGTTCCCAACTCATCACCACCTCCCGTGGACATGTCTTTCCCTTCTGACGTCGTGGAGCCTGATGTTGACGACATCAAGGATGAAGAGTGGCTTGCGATTGGACAAGAGGTTGTCCACACTTCATTAGGGGACTCTTTCAAGGGTAGTGAAGATTTACTCGTGCCCAACAGTCCCGAGGATGACGTGGAGAGAGACGGCCGTCGACCTGTGTTCAGCCTTAGCAGATTTGCTTTCGCTGGTTGAGGTGGAATGCAGTGTTTGCAACGCCGACATGGCAGACCCCTGACGTTGCAGATACACCTGGTCGAAGACGAATTCTGGTCTTGGCATACTTTGAGCGTTTAGCGATACCCTATCTGCATGAATAGAAACTGATGAAACGGCGCACTCTCGAACAGCAAGCTGATTGGAAAACGTAGCGGCGTTAGAATTATTGAGCAGACCGCAGTCAGCTCGCTTCTGCGAGTGATCCTTCGCCGGCTTAAAACAGAACTCGCCCTGCAGATGCCAGACGTCGGCTGCACGCAAGCTGACATCTACGAGGCGTCGCGCTCGGCACTGCGCTTGCCATGCATAGCTTTCCTTCCGATAAGTATAGGACCACCTCCTGTCTCAATGGAGACCCTCCGACGATACTAAGTCTTGCTTCACATCATATATTGGCCTTCGCACTAACTCGGCGAACCTCTATCATTGGCCAATAGTCTCAATCGTCCGCCATGACGAGCAATCCCTTCTATCGACCACAAGAGCTCCCAGCATCCGCCCAGTCGAAGCCTCTCTACACCAGCACCGTCTCAGTGCGCTCCAGATCCAGCAATGAACACTACCAGCCGATCGTGTACGATGCATACGACGACGAAGAATTCCGACAACTGCACTGTCGTGACTCGCAGATCAAGTCCCGGATCCGGATGCTACGAATGGTTTCACGCGCTCTGGCCACCGTCTGCTCGGCGATCACGCTCGTGCCGCTACTCATGACCCTGGTCAAATACTTGCGGACGAGAAATGAGTATTTCATGGTGGACGGCCTTGAGAGGACTGCGTGCGCGAAAGGGACTATCGCATGGTGAGTTACGAGTCAATACTTGTTCTTCGAGGAGGTCTAGCTGACAGCCTCGTCTCCATCCAAGGTACACGTACATGTAAACCGCTGTAGCCGCTACATCATTCCTCCTCAATTTTGCCATCATGCTCGACTACCTTCGCGGGATCAGGCACGCCAACAGAGTCGACTCCATCTCTACGACTTGGACCTGGCTGGTCATGGTCACGCATGTTGTGACCTGGGCTGTGTCAGCTGGAATATATCGATATGGCAAAGAGCCGGTCGATGGCAAGTTCAAAGACTTGTGGGGTTGGACTTGCAGTTCGTCTGCGCAGGGGTTGCAAGACGTGTTGACGAGTGTGGACTTTGGGAAGTATTGTGCTGTACAGGTGAGATTGCCTGAAAGCGAGATGGGATGGAGGTCAGGCTAATGCTGAGTACAGAGTTCGTCATTCTACGGAGGCATTGCGAACGTTGCACTCGGATTGCTATCGTTGATCATTGTGGTCTTGACGATACTGCGCAGAAGATCGAAGAAGAACGTTAGACGGGCAACATTCCGGATGGACCCTGCCGCGCATGGAAGCGACATGGAGCCACTGCGCGCACAATCATGATCAAACGTCTATGCCGCTCCATCAGGCCTGTTAGGCTCGGTCGTTTATTGGCCGATCGCAGTCGACACCGGCTGCGACAACAAGCTCAGTGGTGCATCATCCCGTGTGTCCGAAGTGTGGTGCGGAAGTCGGTCTCCAGCGATCATCAGCGTCGCCGATCTTTCGAGCGAGGCACAAAGGTCCGCGGAAGAGCTGCTCGTTTACGCGTTTGCTTCATCAAGAACATCTTCGACATGCTTGCGAGGACTTATCAAGGCGTGCCACTCGAAGGCTACCCGCAGATCGCCACACTAGTGCTACCTTCCGCTGGCAAGTAGGCACGGCGACATAGCGCATAGCCATTGGGCATGCTCAACAAGATGAGCATACCCAATCATATCCGATGCTTGCCAGTCACGGACTGGTGGCTGTCACGCTGCTAATAAGAAGACATGGTTCCGGTATATGCCATCTGCGATACCTGTGCATTGTCTATGTTTGCGGAGACGGGGCGCGGATGACAGGGAGCTGAAGCCATGATCTGGTGACCAGAATCCGGGGCCATCGCCGATACCTGCCAGGGACTAGCTGCTGAGAGGAGGAGGCTGAACTTTGTTGTATCGACTACGCTGATCGAAGGTCGATACACCTCCGCACTGAAGACTATGGCCTTCGCAGGTCACTGGTCCTCATCGGCCTGCCACCCTGCACGTCACAGCTTGGGTACGCCATGTGCTGCAATGCTTTTCGCCGTTGCGGAAGCCTCCCTCTATGACAATCCTCACCAAGCCTGTCGAAGAATGTCCGGCTACAGCTGCTATCCGAGAACTCGTGCAGATGTTTGAGAGGCAGCATGGACTCCATACTTCAAGCGGCCAGCGCTGGCAGCCGGAATGGGAGCTTCCACTCGCGTCGACGATCCACCAAAGCTCTTATTAACGCCAGCATGAGTTCACGGCACCGCCTTGATCGGAAGCCTACCGCGGAGCGTCCTTACCTCGATGTACCTTTTGCATCGACAAAGGAAACATACAATATGATGAAGAGATGTGCGAATGTACATTGTTGCATCATATGTACACGGGAGCTCCCCTCAACGGCATTCCTTTTCGCATTCCTTTTCAGTTGAACGTGCGCATAATAGTGACGACGAACTATTAGCACTGATCCAACGCAGCGTCCTTGATCGGCGGAAGTTGCTGAAGTCTATGCATCCCCAACATTTCCCCATACAACCGCGAGGAACTTGGAAAAATTCGCATTCGGCTGGATTGAAGTTGCGTCGATCACGCCCGTGGCGTCGCCTCCTGCCTCATACAGTAACTGCCATGGTGATCTGCAGTGGAGAGATGATGTCGCATGTACCGGCGGCAGGATCTTTGAAGGCTCTGCGAGCAAACGCAACGCATTTCAGTGGCTGTATTCGACTCTAGCTTCGATCTGACAGAACCTCATCGCCTGATGGTGACCATTTACAACCGCTGAGACGACGTCGATTGGCTACAAGCTTTCCCACGAACTGAATTTCGTTCGCTGCCCTGCGTGGCCACATCCCGCAGACTGGTTGTTGAACGTGAAGGAAAGTTTGCGAGACATGTCTCGGTGGCTGATCAGGTGTGAAGCGTGCGAAGGTTTATCTTTGAAGTTGGTTGCTCTGGAGAGGGCGCCATCGATGTCGAGGACGCTATGATGCCGTTGGCTACCAAGAATCGAAGCAGAGCAGCATTCCCCTCGGCGTGTGGAATGCAAACATATAATGAGGCCTCCCACGCAGTCCGCTCAGGAGTTCCGAGTTCAACAGCATCGCATTCAGCACACCTCGTTAACACCCCCCGTTCACAGGTCTGATCATGAAATTCTCTACCACTCAAGCCCTCCTTGGGGCTCTGCCTCTCGCTGCCGCTTTCCCAACGCAGGCAAGTCGAACATCAAGAAGAATCAAACACGACTCGTTGCTAACACGCCATAGATGCTGTAAGAGCTTGCCAACAGCAATCCAGAGCTCGCCGCTCGCTCCAGCGAGCTCCTGGCGAATCGTCAGGCCGGCGCTGGTGCTGCTACTGCCCTCTTTGAGGCCGTACCGACGTTTGACTCTGCGTTGCAGTACATCGATGTCAGCGAGGGTTCTGGCCACGAGTTCGTCCCTCCTAAGAAGGGCGATCTTCGTGGTGTCTGCCCTGGACTTAATGCGTTCGCAAACCACGGCTTCCTTTCCCCCCGACGGATACGCAACTGTGTAGCAGTACATCGACGTGACCGAAAAGATCGTCGGTATGGGAGCCGATCTCTCCATCTTCTTGGCTGTGCTCGGCGGCCTCCTCGACGGAGACCTCCTTTCGTGGTCGATGGGTGGCACCCCACCCATTGGTGTCGGTGGACCTCTCGCCCAGCAGGGCCACGGTCTCATTGGCTCCCACAACAAGTACGAGAACGACGTTTTCCCTACGCGCCCCGACCTCTACGAGTCTGGCAACAACTACATCACGGATGCTGCAGCCTTCCAAAAGCTCATCGACGTCTCTCCCGGCGGCGTCGTCACCCTCGACAGCTTGACCCAGCACAGGTCCAACCGCTTCGATCGCTCCCTCAACAACAACCCTTACTTCTTCAACGGCCCCTTCCCAGGTCTCCTTGTGCAGCCTGCGGCGTTTATAGATTCATGGCAAACCATTCCGAAGCAGACCCAATCGGTACTCTGACCTACTCCACGATCCAAAGCTGGTTCGGTATCGAGGGCACCAATGGCAATTACAAAGCCCGCCAAGGTTCGGAACGCATTCCGGCAAACTGGTACCGTCGCAGTCAGACTGCCCCGTATACCATTCCCTACTTCCGTGGAGACGTCGTCGTCGCTGCTGGCCTTCACCCCAAGTTCCTCGACGTTGGTGGAAACCTCGATGGCAAGATGAACAACTTCGCTGGTGTCGACATTGCTAACCTCACCGGCGGTGTCTTCAACAGCCAGGACCTCCTCAAGGGTAACAACATCGGATGGTAAGTGCTTCCACCGCCATAGGGCCATCAGCGCGGCGTGAAATAGTTTTCTCAGCCCACGCCAGGCCTCGTACTCGCGTTGCAACTCCCCTTTCGATCGGACCACCGCTAACCTTTCCTGTCTTGTTAGCTTTGCCTTCCAAACCGTCACTCAGCTCAAGACTGATCTTCTCGCGGGCGCCGTCTCTGGTATCGCGAATCTTTTGGGATCTGTTGTGTCGCAGCTTGGCTGCCCTAGGCTCAACCGCATCGACGAGCAACAATTGAGGCGATTCCCAGGCTACACGAGGGGTAGTGCGACTGGCATCACCCACTAGGTTGTGTGGAGATGATGTCGTGTGGTGCACGATGCATGACTCGCGTTCACGACGAGAACGTTGTGTGGAATGGATGTGGTATTATGCCTTTGGATATATGTAGTTTAACGATTATGAGGATTGAATCGAGTAAAGACTACTGTCCCATGGTACCTGAAGGTGTGCACAGATGGATCATCATATCGAAGTTGATAAGTGCGAACGAACATGGCCT
Organism: Zymoseptoria passerinii SP63; assembly: GCA_000223825.2. Classification (NCBI taxonomy): domain Eukaryota; kingdom Fungi; phylum Ascomycota; class Dothideomycetes; order Mycosphaerellales; family Mycosphaerellaceae; genus Zymoseptoria; species Zymoseptoria passerinii. Next base: position 65,664 of record AFIY01000783.1, read on the forward strand.
ATTCGGGGCCTTGCCAAGGGAATTGATGTAAACGTGTGCGAACGAACATGTCAGGGGTGTCGATGTCGTCTCATTAGTGTATGACCCCGTGGTATATGGCAAGGGGCGAGCAAGATATCGACCCATCACTGTCTCTGAGTAGTTCGTGCATACTTCACACACCTTTTGCGAGGAAGGACCTCATCGAAAGTGAAAGATGCAATTTGCATGTATGTATTGGAGACTTGCTCGATAACATTTGTGTATATATTGGTTTGGTACCATTCCGAAATCGACCCGTCAGCTCATTGCCCATGTGTACTGCCGTGCAATCGGTCAAACCGAGCTCGCAGCTCTTCCAAGGACTGTCCGTTGAAGTTCTGCCCGTAGCAGCCGCTCCACAACTTCTCCTGGATTCGTCGCCGCTTGTCTACCGGTGAGGCGTTCTGCGACATGACATTGCGGGCGTACGCGAGCACTGCGTCGACTCTGTTGCGGCGAGTTGGATTCGCCGGCATCGACTGTGCTGGGGGCTGCACAGCGGGCTCAAAACATAGCTCCGAGACGTAATGGTTTCGAGTCTTGGCAGAAACGTCGATCGTCAATAGAAGATCGTGAATGCTGTGGTTGATAGAAGCCCATGCGCCATTGCAAACATTTCGGACTTGTTGCTCTGTGTGTGAGTTGGCAAACTCGATCAATTTGACCAACACCTCCAACCAGGCGAGGATCTTGTCGGCAGAGAGCGTACCGGCGTGTTGACGGAACTCGATGGTGTGTGTGTACGATTTTGCGTCATCCTCGTCATCTATGCCTTTTCGATTGCCCGAGCTGACACCTTTCAGATTGTCCAAGTTGACAGTAGAATGATGCCCGTATCGAGCTTGAACGTCTTGCAAGTCATCGAGGCCGTCGGCGAAGCGGATAGCAGACAGCCACCCCGCCACATCGAACCGCTTCAGCGCTGTATCCAGTTGAGGGTGTTTCGGGAATACACAACTCGGGAAGCGGATGCCGTGCGGCGGATTGACCGTCGTGTCTATGAAGTGATGCGACCAGGGAAAGTTGTACGGTGCCGGTTGGACGACGTGGACGCAGTTACGACCTCCAATCCGGTCAGTAGAATGGATCGCATCGAGAGGCCGCTCGCAGGCTACAACGATGGAGACAAGGTTCTTGACCGTCTTGAAAGGGAAGCCGTTGTTGCCGTTGCCGATATGCACATGCGTACTGCACGTTGGGTTTGTCAGCATCTTGTAAGCTGCAGTATCGTTGTTTACAAAGTCTTCGTTCAGCAAGCGGTAGACAAGTCTTACCTCGTCATGAGCTGAAATTCGGTGGGTGTGCTTCTCAGGTTCGGACTGGTCGAGCTGCCACGAGAGCACTCGGCTGTTGATCTCGATGGCGTAGTCGCCTCGCAGCGGTAACCGACGGGCCACATCGTCAATACTGATGCCTGCCATGATGGCCTTTTCTTCCGTCGAAAGGCTCAAAGATTCGTCGCTTCCAACCGTCCAGCGGCTGTAGTCCGGCTTGGTTTTGATGCCGTGATGGATCACATCGTTGACGGCGAGGCTGAATTCGAACTTTTCTCCACACTGAGCGCACCGCGCTGTCGTTGATCGGGAGAGCGCTGTGTGAACAGCCATCTGCGCATGAAGCCGGCGTGCAATATCGCTCTGACTCTCCACTCCTGATGACACAGACAATAGTATGCATTCAATCTCGATGCCGAAGGTCGGGTTGAGCTGGTTAGAAGTCATGATGGTGGTATCGACGGTCAACGTTCCAGACGTTGAACTTGATGTTATGAAGCGAAATGGGCTGCGAAAGGTAAATGAGCGGTGACTGCGCTATATAGCAGCATGTTGATGATAGGATATACAAAGAGTGTCGTAGACAATGGCCGGAAGATCAAAGGGGATCAAAGGGAAGAATAGAAGGCCATTGTGAGTGAATATATAAAGAACAAAGAAGCATGATTGCTGGGAGATGTGTATATACTGGAGATCGTGTGGGATAGAGAGGAACGGGGACGGAGGAAGCAGGTATCACTTGTACTTATCAGGGAACAAGTCGTAATCAGGCCAGATCCGCGCCCTATCCCTGTCTAGCATGATCATCTCCAGACTTGAGATGTGGCAAGGCCGTGAACAATCGGACAAAGAAGTTCCAAGACCTCCACTTCGCAGCGCGGTGCTGGAGGCGAAGGCCTCGATATTGTTCCATGTTTGAGAGAAGCCATTGAAACGAAACGCAACATCGGTCGTGCTCCAGTTGTATACTGCCAGTAGATAATTACCATCGTTAAGACACAGCCGAGTTGTAGCTGCCTTTCTGGCCTCGAATGTTCGCGACGGCCGAAGTCCGACAGGGACGAAGTCTGAGAAGGCCACTCGGCTGCCTGAGCGTCGTGCGACAGGACCTCGATGTCTTGGGTTCTGCGACGCTCAGTCTTGGACAAGGCACCAACATGCGGCAACACCACACTCCATACGTTCTCCACATGAGTTTGAATAGTCGTTAATGTCCTTCAGTCGTTCGTCCGGTGGAGATCGCTTGATCCAGACTTTGCTGATGCATTGTCTCGAATAACCTCAAGGAAGCAATGGCAGAGTCAGCCGGCGTCGAGGCCATCACTCCTGTGGACGGCGAGAATCATGGCTTGACCACAGCCAAGTATTGTTCCCACACGCAGTAAACCATGAGCCCCTGGGACCGTCAGGTTGGCCAACTCGAGAAAACGATGTTCGAATGACAAAGGAAGAAGGACATGAGAACAGAGAGAATGGGTGGAGTTGGAGAAGTGAACAAGGATCATGACTCAGCAGCACCCTTAGAACTATTCTACCCTGCAGCAAAGCCAGCCATAATTTCGGCCGCGAAACCTCAAGAGCAGCACCATGACGACGAAGACGGAAAAGCAAGAATGGTTGATGTCTGTGATTTTTGAAACTCTCCGCCCTGAAAGGCCATTAACTAATTTTCTCCAATCTATGATCTGATCTCGTAAAGGACCGACTGTGCTCGCATCTACATGGTCATAAAAGTCGTTAAAAACCATCAACTCTCCCTCATCCAACTTCCACCCGCTCAGACAACCCCTAGGACACGCACACCACCTGGTTGTGCTCGTTGGTATAGCATTTCGGAGTCGTACTGCAGTGCTGTTTGCCCTGCGCGTCGAAGTAGCATTGTCTCTTCGTCAGGTGTTCCACTTCCGCCTCTCCTCGCTTGCCGACGCAGACGACTGAGCCGTCTTCGCGTTCAGTGCAGGTGGAAGAGGTGCTGCAGTGTTGCACGTTTGAGGCGTCGAAGTAGCATTGGCGCTTCATCATTTCGGATCGCTCAGGCTCTCGCTTGACGGTGTAGGAAGTTGGAGCCTCGGAAGTCGGAGCATCAGAAGTTGGAGCCTCAGAAGTTGGAGGCTCAGAAGTTGGAGGAACCTCCTCCCTCGGCGGCGTCACCCCACCCTCATCAGGACAAGTCGGCGTCGTATCAACGCAATGCTGCACCCCATCCTCATCGAAATAGCACTGCCGCTTCGTCAACAGTACGCTCCGCTTTCCCACGCAGACGACGCCTCCCTTCCCATCAGGCGTGCAAGTCGATTGGTCGAGACAATGTTGCTCTCCGGCTTCCGAGATGTAGCACTGGCGTTTGACGAGGACGTCGGTGACGGGGAGGGAGCGCTTGACGACGCAGGCTACGGTGCCGTCTTCGAAGGTCGTGCAGGTTGGGGTGTCGTTGCAGGTTTGGACGCCGCATTCGTCGATTTGACATTGCTGGGGTTCATTGGGGTTAGTTTGCTTGTTCTTCGGTTGGTCTTGCGTCAGAGCAGCTGGGACATACCCTTTTGGCCAGAGGTGCTGCGAGTGAGAGGGCCGCGAAGGCGGTGGTGAGGAAGAAGGTCGACTTCATGATGGATCGTAGTGGATGTTGTCGTCGGCGGTGGTGGAAGAAGTTCCGAACTTTTTTTTTTCTGATTCGCAGAAGGAGAGGTAGAGCTGTTCTTTGACGAGTTCCTTTCAACTGGGCGGATTTCTTTGATCAAAGTATAAACAAAGAAAAACCTTCGCCTTGTGCAACTCCGTGAATTGTTTGCAGCAGTCAGTAGTGGTAGGTAACTCGACGCCAATGATGAAAGGTACGAGAGATGGTTCCAAACTCTCCCAGAAAGACCGTCTTACACCCTACTACCTCTTTATACAGAACCCTTTGCCCGTATAAAGGTGGAGGCACTATAGGTGACATCAAAGCTCCCGCGGGAAAAGCCTTTGCCCTGTAGATCCGCACATGCACATGCACATGCACATGCACTGCACTGCACTGCAACATGGCGACTTCGCCCAGCCCAGCCTCCCAGTCGACATCCCGACGCCGATCGGAGCCATCTCGCTCGTATTCGTTGGTTTCTCGATCCATCGCACCACTGGTGATCCGACAGGTGGGCATACCACCACCCAAAGGAGAATAAAGGCCCGGTTTCCTGCTGTGCCATGCCAGCTCACGTCACGTCGCGACCGAGGGAAGGACTTCGGGATTGTTGTTGTTCCCAGTTAAAAAAGAAGGATTGCCGATCTCCAACGTGGCGCAAGCAAGTAGAACTAGAACTAAGCGGGGCGCAGGGTGTCCTATTCTCAGTGACATTTCCCCTTTTCACTTTTCGTTTCCCGCCGACGTTGCGAGCGCGGTACCTCCTAAGACTAGTCCGTCCGAACTAGCGCTGTGCATGTGTCTATACAGGGACCATCATGTCCACCCCCACTGGCAAAAGTCATCAACGGAGCTGTGGTGGAAAGCGGCGGTGTGAGTTCGACATGACGCACAAACCTTAAGGCAGGAGGGACGGTGAGTGACCCCCGCCAGCCGCAAGCGGACTTGCGCGAGTCGTACAGCCCAGCCGGCTTGTTGTTGCAGGGATGGAGGGATGAACACGGGCATTTGCCAAAGATAGCCATATGTGCCCAACATGGGCAAATACCGTCCCTCCCTTGAGATGAAAACAGCATCATGTAGACGAGAGTAAGACCAAACCACCCCGAATAACAATTGAAGAAACCCAGCGCCACGGACGCCGGTAGCACGTGGACTCCATGCCGAACGTTGACCCAGAACCTTGGGAACTCGAGACATGGTACGGGCCAGCGTTTATAGATAGAATACATATCCTTCTCACGAGCACGGACAGAGATCGTGTACAACTCAAAAGGGAGTTGAGCGAAATCACCATGGGGGCGATCTCCGTCTAGACGCTGGCGACCTCCTTCTCACCGCGCTCCTTTCCAAAAGCTCGTACTCGATGAAGGTACGGATTCCTGCGAAAAGGACACAGGACAACAGAATCGGTTCCGGAGCAGAAGGAATTCGACCTGCGCCGAGATCAACACAATGTGACCAACAAAACTTGATACATGCGCGCAAAGGGACCTAACAAGCAAAAAAAAAAACACCCTCGCCATCGACTACAATACACATACCACCCACCCCCCTCTCCCATCCAAACCCAAATCCCAGAATCCTCGTATATACCCTCCCTCCGCCGCTCGCCAATCCATCCATCCCCGCGTCCATCATCCCATCCCATCCCATCCCATATCCCATCCCATCCCATCCCATACCCCAAAACGCAACTGTTCGCGATCTGTCGTCTTCAACCCCCCCCCCCCCCCCCTGCGTTCCAAGCAAGTGTGTTCGAGAGAGAAAGGCTGGGCTGGGCTGGGCTCACTTGAACTCCCCCGGAACGTGCAATTTGCTCACGCTCAAATTCGTATCGTGGCGTATGACCCGGGGGAACAGCCGACCCGTGAGGTGCGCGCCTTCTTTTTCATTGCCGCCGAGGGGGAAGGCTTCTTCGTCGCCGTGGCGCTTGGTGTTGGAGATGGTGCCGGCCGTGGAGGCGGTGGGAAGCTCAGCGTTGATCGTTTCCGGTGCTTGAGTTGTCTCCGCATCGTCGAGCACTGTTGGGATACTCCTCGGTAGAGAAGTTTCGGCGTCGGAGGGATGGGTGTCAGAACCACTGCCATTACCGGTAGGAACAGCAGGGATCACAGGCAGAGTATTGCTCGTCGTTTGAATCGGGTGCTCCGCAGCTCCATCAACTCCACCTTCCACGCGCTCGTCTCCAGGAGTCGGCAAGATGGGAATCGCAATCCCCGGGTTCAGCGGCTCCGCGGGCTCCAGTGGATTCTCAGGCACCGTCTTTGCGTTCTCGTATTCCTGGTGACGTTGATAGGCTTGTGCACCCAACATACCAGCTCCCACACCGCCTGCGGCGGCTGCGTCGCCGACGACGATGGGCATTTCCCAGTCGCCGGAGGCGATGTTCGGGTGGGGCATTTCTTCCTGCTGGGCCATCTGAGGGACAGCCGGGAGGGGAGTAGCGGATGTCTGCCCGGGCACTGGAACAGTTTGAATTGAGGCAGATGGGATGGGGTTGGAGACTTCCTGCGGAGGTGGGAGAGCTTGTTCCTGACCGATGCTCTGCTGGCGCTGGATAGGGAGCGCAAAGGTCTGGGTTTGAATGGGAGCTGTGTCGGTGACGTCGCGCTGAAGGGGTTCCTGCGAAGCCTGGGGCTGCGGCTGCTGAGCCTGCAGTCCTTGAATGTAGGCGGACTCAGGCTGGCCGCCGTATTGAGCCGTCCGAGCAGTCTCGACAGAAGTCCTCACGCCGTCCAAGCGGTAAGGATCCTGGCCATCATATTGTTGAGCAGAACCAGAAAGCGCACTGCTCGGCCCCACAACGCGGTCATCATCCGAGTCATCCTGGCCATCGGTAGCATTCATCGTTCCCATAGTACGCAGATTCAGGTCAGATGGGAATCTGCCGCCTAGTCGTGACCAGTGTAATCAGTACAACCACTCTACTAATTATATCGCGGAAACGCAGCAAATAAAAGGGGAGCACTCACTCACCTGGCTGCGGCCTCTGGGCCTTGGGCTCGGGCGGGTTGAGACTGGACACATCGGCCGAGTACGGCGCGCGATCCGCTTCGTCGTCTTCGAGTCCATCGCTGCTGACGGTGCCTCGCTCGCTCGTGCCACTCACGCTCCTAGCGTGCTTCCTCACAAACGCATTGCGCTCTTCGCCCGACTTCTCGGTCAACACGCGAATATCCTCAAACCAAGCCATCATCGTCTCGAAGCTCTCGGCGCGGAAGACCCAGTTGTGACCCTTGTGGACGCCGCCGGATTGCTTGCCCTTGAGCATGAACTTGTGGCTGGTGGGGGGAGCCGCGCTCGCTGTGCGAGCCGAGTTTTTGGTCGAGAAGGTAGAGCGACATCACCGGCGGCTGGGTGTATATTTTGTCCGCGGATTTGAACTCGTGCAGGTGCGTGGCTGAGAGGACGTACCAGCCGGGAGTGTAGGACTTCAGATACTTGGACTTCCGCTCGAGCATGCCGGCGCGGATCTCGGTGGCTTGCGGGTGGTTCCGGCCTGGATATTCGATGTTCTCGATGCGACGGAGTGGAAGATCTGGATCGACAAAGTGAGGGTCGCTGGTGACAAAGTGGTGCCATTCCTCGTCCTTTGGCATGGCGATTGGGCCGGTACGGAGGCCTTCTACCGCGGCGTAGGCGTCATCGCCTTCACGTTTGAGGATACCAGCGAGAGCATTGTAAGCCTTCTGGATCTCCCCGACGACAATGGCCTCGAGCTCACGACCGGAGCTTTCAAGGTTGAGGTATGCCTGTCAATAGTCAGTACGCTTCGTCGCAATCCCGAGTCCTCACCCAACATACCCGATGCAAATAATTCTCCTCATCCAACTGCTTCTCAATCGCCCTCTCCACGCCCAACTTGACCACATAGGGATCATTCTTGCCCACGGCGTCCTCATGCCCCGCATGCTGCAACGCGTCCTTCAACTTCTCCACCTCGCGTCTCGTGTTATCCTTCTCCTTCTCCACGCTATTCTTGAAGTCCCCACTCAAACTCTTGATCTCCTTGATCTTCTGCCCGAGATCACTCCTCAACCCACTCAACGCGCCAATGACATCATTCTCAATATCCTCCGACTTCTTCGCCTCCAACATCGAGTGTTTGTGGTAATCCTCCAATATCCTCGCCGCTTCGCCGAGGCCGTTATTCGACAGGAACACCGACGGATGCGACATATTCGACAGCGTATTCTGCACCTTGTGAATCGCCTTGGCCCTCGCCTCATAACTCGACTGAATCTCGCGAAAGTACGTAATCAGCGACTTGAGCAGCGATCTCCACGCCTGGAAGCGATTCGCCAGAACTTCCGTCGGCGTGCCCGTCGTCGGCACCGGCGTGAAAAACGCGCTGTTGAAGTCCTCGTCGTTGTGGCCCGTGGTGCCGCGGATACTGCCCGCCATGCTCTTCTTGCTGCCGCTGCGGCGGAGACTGCCCATGCGTTTGACGCTGCTCTTCTTCTTCAGCGTGTTGTTGCGCGACACACCGCCGGCGCTGCCGCCGACTGCGGTCGAAGCGCGGGAGCTGGAGCGTCCGATGCCATGGCCATCGATGAGACTGGAGCCGCGTTGAGAAGCGTCGAATTCTTCGGTGAATAGACCGCCTTGAGGTGCGGAGGAGTTGGCGAAGTCGGCGACGGCGGAGTTGCCGTAGCCTGGTGTGTTCGGCGACGGCACCGAGCCGTGCTTGGTCGAGCCGTGGTTACTCGACATCGTGTGATTGCTGTCGATGTTGACGGCGAGGTGATGGAAGGAGTGCACAGCCGTCTTCGGTGCGTGGATGAGGAGGGAGGATGCTGGTCGGGAAGGGAGGGTGATGAGGATGGTGGAGACTCGTGTTCAGCGCACAGATACCGGGAAGTCCGAGTGCGAAGAAGAAGTAGGGAACGCTGACGTAGGCCGATGTTATTGAGATCCAAGCTCCAATTTCCCCAGAGGCACCGACAAGGATGTGCCCGGTAGCGGTGCAGATATCGATGACAGGTGTCGAACGTTTCACTTTCCAGGTCACAGGGACACGCAATGATCTGATGAGAGGCGCAAAGATATCAAGAAGACTCGACGTAGGATATGTATTCGTGTAGCTGTCGGTTATTATCCTCACTATATTGCTGCAAGACGAATGCCCAGCCCCAGAGCTTGTCGGATGACAGTTCGTCCAACTTTAAATTTCCACCTCTACTCTCCAATGGAATGATATCATTTCGGACGACCCGGCTAGACCGACTGGATTGGGCAGGAGGGAGATTGGGTACGATACGAGTATACGAGAGAGCTGTATGTAGTACATGCACTCCCGTCGGACAGCGTCGACGATCTCCTCCTCAATCGCAGATATCACACCGCAAGGAGCACCGCAAGCCCCAAGAAAACCGAGTCTGAAAAGCTCCGTTCCATCTAGGTATTCAATTCATAAATCCATCCTCAATTCGTCATTGCTCATAGGGCCCCGAGTCCTCACGACTCCATCAGCTCGTAGAATGATATCGTAGCTTTTCGCTCATGAATAGCCTGCCTTCCCAATCACATCGACACGATTCCTTTTTTCCCGTCGCGAGTACTCCTTCCAAACGCCCAACTGCGATCTATGTACGATCCCAAAAACAGCAAAGAGCCAGCTCCCGGAAACGAAAAAAGGAAGTGCCCAGTCGCCCCTGTCTGGAGTTCCAGATTCCCATGTCCAGCCATAACCATCATGGCGGCATGTCCTGTATCGTTCGTGAAGTCGTTGCTCCATCACGAACGAGAGCCTCGTTTCCTCTTGTTGCTCATCAAATGAAGCCAAACTTTTCGATTCGAAGCTTTTCCCCAATCCCATCCATCTACCGGAAATCCAATGCAAAAGGCTTATAACTCGAATCCATAACATGACATCTCGGACACATGCTCATCCTCCCGCGACTCTGCTCGCTCACAATCGTATTCGCGCACACCCCGCAAAGGCCGCAAATACACCCTGTGCACGCAAATGCCTCTTTCAGCGAGCACAACCTACGACAACCTGCGCAGTAGATCTGCACCGGACCGTTGGTGCCACTCAATCCAGCCGTAGCAGTAGCGGAGTTCAGACCGACCCCGCCGCTGGACGTGCCAATTGGACCGCCGCTTCCGCTACCTCCGGAACCGGGTGGGAAGACGGGCGAGGATGTTGAGTCGATGGAGGATGGGTTCATGATTTGGAACTGAGAGCCTGAATCCGCAGAGTTGTGGTGTTGGTGGGAGAGATTGGAGGAAAGGGAGGAATCGTCGACGGAGGGGAATGTTTGAAGGTCGAGGCCGGAATGATGATGGGCGTCGGGTGGTGTGAGAGCGCGATTAAGTGGTGAGGCTTGGAAGGAGGAAAACTGAGCGCCGAGTCCGCCAAAGGGTGGTGGTAATGAGGTGCGTGATGTGACTTGTGGCGATTGGTAGGGTGATGCGGGTATCTGGGAAGGGTAGTGAGCAGTGTTTCCGAGCGAGACCATGAGTCGGCAAGATCTCGACAACACAATCCACATACCGGCGTCAGATCTCGGGATCCCTCCTCCTCTGTAGCACTGGCAGCAGCATCAATCAAGTCCTCCCACCTCTTACCGTAGAGAAAGGCTGGATTGTTGTTGGGCTCGGCACTAAAGGCTTTTCGATCACCTCCACTACTCCGCTTGATTAGATCTTTCGACCGCTTCCGCTCATGCTTGCCCATTCTCGCCTGTTGGGACAGACTCGACTTGCGAGGTCGATTCGAGTGACCACCACGAGACAGACTGCTCTGCAGCGATGGGAGTGTGGTCGGTCGGTCGGACGGTGAGACCAACCCTGCAGGATCGTCTGAATGTGAGTTGGGTTGGAACTGTGAGTGATCGTGGAGGTAGGAGTTGTCTTCGAGTTGAGGATCGACGTGGAAAGGGTTGGATTTGAGGTCGTTGTTGGACCCGTAATAGTCCTGAAGAAGATCGGCCTCAGTGACTGTCGGCGACATCTGCAGGGAAGGGAAGATCACCTGCTGTCCCATACTCTCAGTGGGCCAATCTGAGTCGGCACCCCGATGGGAATGTAACTGTGCTAGTGCTGCTGCAGCACTCGCGGCGGGGATGAGGGAGCCTCGACGATACTCGTCGGAGGAACGTTGTTGTTGAAACTGCATGTTGGTGAAGATGGCGGCGGCTTCGGCGTCACCGGCGGTATAGTAACCGCCATCGTGACCGCCGAGAGCATGATATCCTTCGTAGGATGAGCCCAAGTGACCGTCAAGGTTGAATGATGGTGACAGACCTGACGGATCAGAGAGCTGTTGTGGGTGTTGGAGCTGCCGCAGCACTGCATTGTTGGGTGTGTTATTGTTATTATTCTCTTGCGGTGGTGGGACCTCGTGTGGAGGGGTGTTGATCATCAACTCGAAGCTCTCTTTCGTGGCGGGGAGTTTCGGGATGTAGTACTCGGGATGTGCCCGGCGAATGTGCTCTTGCATGGAGCGAAAGCGCTTTTCCTGTGTTGGCGAGGTGTGGTCAGCATGGGAATGAGAGGTGTGGTGTGGTATGAGGAGTGAGTATCAGTCGGCCATGTCTGCTTCCTCGAGCAGCATCAACCTCAAGTGCAAGCTTGGTTGGAAGGGGAGGATGCGGTAGACGTGAGGTATGATGGAGAATAATGAATCACTCACGCCAAGACACCGCTTCCTACAATTGCTGCCATCTTGATTGCGCAAGGGACAGACGACCTCGTTGTTGGCGTCGGCGAGGTTGAAGGAGGAGGTGAGGTGGTTGGCGGAGGCGCGGGGCGGCATGATGCGCGAGCAAGAGGCAGGGGTAGTTCCCTCTCTCCGTCACCACTCAATGGTACTCGGGTGGAGAGGTGTCGAGGGTCAAGGTCGTAGCCAGATTAGGTGGTGTGCGAGCTACGAGAGCTGCCTTTCCAGAGCTGGACAGCAGCTGAAGAGCTGAAGCTGGGCTGGTCGGTACGGTACGGTACGGTGCTGTGCTGTGCTGCTGGTTGGATGGAAACAGGTCTGTGTTGCACCCTGGGGGAGAGCTTCCGGCTGGGGTGAGGGGGAGAGCAAGAGAAGAGCCGACCGGCAAGCAAGAAAGAGGAAGAAGTGGGAGCCTGAGGTGGCCAGTCTAGTGGTGACGAGTATGGACGGGATGTCAGGTCGTTGTTCCTCGATTAGTTAGCCGCGGTGACTGCCGTCGGTCGGATATAAGGTAAGTAAGGACACTCTCTCGCGCATTCACGCACACCGAAGCACTTCACACAGCAATGCCTCAGGTAGCTGAATGCCGCGAGGCCGGAGCTCTGGTGGGACTGTCGAAGGAGGTGGGAGCTCAAGGTAAGGAAGGAGCTTTGGGGGAGGGGAGGTCGGTCGAACAGCTCCCTACTAGAATAGCTGACGGAAGCGTGGTCGTCGGCGAACGGATGGCTGCTGCTGCTGCTGCTGCTATTATAATAGGAAGGAAGCTCTGCCGATACGAGAATACGTGTGGAGTGGACTGGACAGGACAGGACAGGGACAATGGAATAGAACAATGTCGGTGCAGAATGAATGAATGAATGAATGGAAGAACGAGGCGACCCCTCTTCTGCCAGCCCACCCACGCGATAAGGTAAGTTAGTTCTCTAATAAAGTAAAGATAGAATAATCGAAAAGTGGGGTCGATTAGAAATTTAGAATATCGCACGAGCAGAGAGATAGAATATGCCCGAAGTCTATTTCGCTTATTTTAGTAAATGTATATGAATCTGTGAAAAAGGTCACCACTTCAACGCTCTTGCACTCTTCATTCCTGCCATCGATCAAATGCCCCGCTTTCATCCTCTCTTTTCATGCGCTGTTCTCCCAGCGCTCTTCTTCTTCCACGCCAGCTCGTCCGCCGGGCGCATTCCCGCCGACACCGTTCATCTCCATCAAACTCGCTTCATTTCGGATCAAAAGATGCTGCCGAGAATAGCACAGACATGACGTGGACGCTGCAGAAGACAGCGACGCTTTGCATAAGAGTCGCTGGATGCTCAGCGAGATGAATTGATGCACATGTTGGTGCAAGACAAAGAGATGCCAAAATGGGCAGTGAGGGAGGCACAGAGATGCCCAAGGGGAGGAAACGTGGTCTCCATGCTGTTGAGAGGAACAGAGACTTCGGTGCTTAGCATCAGTCTCGCTTTGAAAAACCTCCTGCAGAAGGGAAGAGCTTGGATGAGAGTCAAAGGCGTCTATCTATTCGCGGCCTTTGTCAACGCGCCTGGGGATGAATGACTCGCATGGCTTTCCATCGATTTGTATCATTCCCATCGATCACTTCTCCTCTTGTGCGTTGCTGTGGGGTGGGTCTGTCGCTCTGAGAGGATGCTCCACGGGCGTGGATACCGTTGAATGGCGCTCGAGTCAATGTTCGACCGCGTTCATTGTCCTGGAGCACACTGTGGCCACGAACAGTCCAATCGGACTGTGCACGAACATTGAAGCTGCCGACGAAGCTCTCGGATTCTCCCTCAACCTCTGGCTCCACCTTGATCTTCGGACTGGCGGCGCGGTCTCGGTCGACATTTGAACGCTGCCATTTGGTGGCCGGCTCGTTTGCGCTGTCATCTTCTGGTTCCCGCTCTCGCTTGATTCTGGCACGCCTGACAGGCAGTCTGTCGGCAACAGGCTGTACGACCTGTTGCGAGATGTTGCGTTCGTTGGCTTGCCGCTTCCATGCCGCGGCTTCTTCCTTCAGCGTTGCGATCTCTACCTGCTGCCTGATCAGCATCTCGGCTGCTGTTTGAGGTGGCGGCGTCGGATGGCCATAGCCATATAGTGGAGCGACCCAAGGCTGGTGATCGTAGCCATACTGCGGAGCCCATGGTGGTGGTGTTTGTGGTGGCTGGCCCGTCATATAACCATACTGCTGCGGCGGTAAAGGCGGTGCTGATGCTTGGCCGTAGCCGTATCCAGGTACTCCAGGAGAGCCGAACGGAGTGGAAGGAGGCGGTAGGTAAGGGCCGTTCGGCGACGGTGTTTGAACAGGCACCCACGCGTGCGCCTGTGCTGGTGGACGATTGCTGGTCTGCTGCGCATCAGGTGGCTGCTGCGTCCTCAACGGCTGTTGCGTTGGGGGTGTTGGAGCGACTCTGGTGCCGACAATGACTTTGCCAACGTTGCCGATGACCCGTTTGATGCTGTCGAGATTTCTCATCATGCGCGTCTCCATGGCCTTCTTCCGCCACGTCGAGGTACTCGGCCAAGCTCCGGGCTGCGCTTGGATGCATACCCGTGGCACGATAGTGTCTGGTCTGTTGTTGTGTCGTGTACACTGTCGTTCACTACTCATCACATGACCGCTAGTGGTGGGTAGTTAGTTATTAGTTCTATACGAGCGCGAGGCCCAGATCTTGGCCCCATCCTCGGCTCGGCGTGCCCCAAAGACGCCTCTCCCAGATCGATCGAAGCAGTGTATCGTCTCATCCATGAGAATGAATCCAAAACCAAAGTCGACCCACGCAGGCATTTTGTCTTATTAGCGACTGCGCCCCTCTTTTCAAAATAATCTCACCCGGATCTCACTCTGATTATAATCAATCATAATGGTAATAAATGTGGTATTCTAAGTCATCATCACACAGCATGCCTCGGACCTCGACATCATTGAGCCCATCAATATCATGTCCCTCTCGGTGCACCAACTGAACGCCGATTCCACCTTTCTCCTCACCTACTCCACCCTCACTCCCCCCACCTCCTTCACCATCCTCGTCGACCCGTGGCTGGACGGCACCACCACCATCTTCCACCCCAAGTTCGCCCTCACCACCCATACCTCCCCATCCCTCGTCCGCAACCTCGCCGAACTGGAAGACCAATTAGACATGATCCTCATCAGCCAGGCCATGGAAGACCACTGCCATCGAGAAACCCTCTGCTCCCTCCCCGCCAACACCACCATCCCCATCTTCGCGGCCCCGAAAGCAGCCCGCATCATCACCCGCTGGAACCACTTCCAAAACGACATCATCCACATCCTGAAACCCTACAACCCCACCAAACCCTCCACCATCCTCCGCCTCCGCCTCCCCATACCCCCCACCGACCCATCCACCACCCAACACCCCGGCGAACTCACCCTAACCAACATCACCCCCAAACTCGACCTCACCGGCCTCCACAACGCCATCGGAATCACCTACACCCCTCCCACTCCCACTCCCACTCCC